>PVJS01033327.1:0-22238 GCA_004027185.1 Glis glis | reverse complement strand
AAAGGTCATCAGAAAGAAATAGAAAAACTTAAAGCTCAACTAAAGAAAGAATAAAGTATAGAATATAAGCATAAATGGTATTAAAATAGAATATAGTTTAAGTATAGGTGTAAGGTCTAGTTAACCATATTATTCATAGCTTTTAACTTTTAGCATAAGTATAGTTATAGTCTACATAGGAAAGATATAAATAAAAATAGTTTAATAGTAGATATAGTTAGCCATAATGACATTTATTAGTTAGCATAATATATGTAGCCACATAATATAAAAATAGTTAAGACCTATATAAAAATATATATATAAGGCAATAGTCAAAAGCCTTTAGGTAAGGTTATGTTTGTCACCTGATAACTGCAGCGTGATATTTCCGAGAACAATGCAAATGATTAAAAGAGCTAAGTTGACATTGTGGGAAGAAATGCAAGTTTACATGGGACCTGAGTAATTGGTGGGGAACATGTTGTGACCATCTGGACAATGGGTTGTTAATAACTGTGGGTAAATGACTGCACTGTAAAGAGTCCCATGATGTACTAAGTAAAAAATATTTTTCATGATGTACTAAGTAGAAAATTGTTAGTGTTAAGACTTCCTGATGTAAAAAAAGTATAAAAATAAAGTCTGATGCTCACTGGGCAGAGACAGTGCCTGCAGCTTCATTGAACTGCTGAGCCTCCTGTCTCTCATTCCCTCGCTGACCCTACACCTCCTTCAGGGATTTCCCTGGACCGGACGAGGCTGGACCCCGGCAAATGCAGGCTTCTTGAAGAGAGATGAGCAAAGCAATGCTCTTTCACCAATTTGGCAACATGAAAGCCTTTCATAATCTCAAAGTTGTAGCTCAAAGTTCTATGACAAATTCAAAGACTGCTGACTTCAAACTTTGATAATTATCTCTTCCTAGCACTTTTACTCTGTCTTCTTTTTTAAAGAAAAAACAACTTAAAAAAAAACCAAAAAAATAAATTTTAGAAAACAGTGATTCTATATATTGCATTGTGGACAGGGGACCGAACATTGGATTAGAAGCAAGAAGATAGGAATTTGATCCCTGACTTTGGCCATACCTAGCTGTTCCATAAATTCCACAAATATTTAGAGTTGCTTATGTATCCTGTGCCAAGGTTAGGTTTCAAAGTCGGCATATTGTGGGAAAACAACATAACAATCAAAATTCCTCTGGACCAGCTACTCAGGGGGCTGAAGCGGGAAGACTACAAGTTTGAGGCCAGCCTTGGCAACTTAGAGAGACCATGTCTTAAAACAAAAAGTAAAAAGGGCTGGGGTGTCACTCTGTGATAGAGTGCTTGCCTAGCATGTTCAAGGCCCTGGGTGCAATCTCCAGTAGTGCAAATAATAACAACAAAAAAATTCCTCTGGAAAAATCCCTTGGGAATGTGTCATGCTAAGATGACATGCAGTCTCTCCCTAATTCCAGCACGTCCAGTTTTCCCTCTAATCTTGATCCAGATGCTTATTTCTTTTAATGAGCACCAGATGAAAAAGTGGGCCAGAGTTGAGGAGTTATGAGATAGATGTACACTGCGCCTTAGCATCAGCCACCCAAGAAGACCCAGGATCAGCATGAGGATCAGCAAAATCCTTGGCTCGCTCTGGACCCCGGGCTCACTGGGTGGAACTGAGGCTATGGCTGGCACTGTTTAAACTTACATAAACTGTGTGTTATCTAAAGAAAACAAAAATTAGCACGAGCCATTACTGCCCTTGAAACTTAGTCTAGAAGGTCACTAGGAACACACAACACAGCATTACAAGGCTGATAGGACTGAACCCAGGAGCGTTCTTCCTTCAAGCTACACCCCCAGCCCTTTCAATTTTTTATTTTGAAACAGGGTTTCCATAAGTTGTTGAGGGTCTTGCTAAGTGGCTGACGCTGGCCTCGAACCTGCATCCTCCTGTCTCGATCTCCTAAGTACTGGCGTGCACCACTGTGCCTGGCTCAGAGATGCATTTTATAAATGTTGTCGTTGTGGAGGCAGGATTAAAGGAGGCTGGGGATGGAGTCAGGGACACTGGTCAGAAGAAATTACACTATTGTAGGAGAGAGAAAAAGAGGGATGGATGACAGCACTAGAATGGAGAGGTGGCCAACGGCTGGGTCCAGTTTACTGAGAGTTTCTGCTGGGTACCATGCTGAGCACCTACACCCATCATCCAGCTTCACCTGACAACAATTGCATGAAAAGTGCTGTAAGCTTCACCATTGCTGGCCCTTCCTACGCGGGCCTGCTCAGTGCTTGCACTGCCCGCCTCACACCCAGCCCAGCTCCTGCCCTTGCTCACTTGGCCACAGATGTACCAGATGTTTTTCTGGCTCTCACTCACCCCAGAACCTTTGTGATCCCTCTGCCCTCTGCCTGCTGTCTCCTTCCCAAGTGCATGGCTGGCTTGGCCTCATCATGGGGATGCAGGTCACGTACTATCTTTGCCAAGAAACCTTCCCCAACCCGCCTCATCTGAAAAGTCCCTTCCTGCACCAGTCTGTGTATTTCCTTCACAGCATTTAAGTTCTCTAATGGTCTTGCTTACCTTTTTACTTTTTACTATCTCCCCCTTCTAGGATACATACTGCATGAGGCAGGGACCTTATCTTGTTCACTACAGTATCCCAGTACCTAGCGCAGTATCTAGGTGTTCCAGAAATATTTGTTGAATGAATATGCATTTTATAGATGAAAGTATACTCAAGTTGAACATCCTTAATCCAAAAATTTGAAATCCAAAATGCTCCAAAATCTGAAACTTTGTAAGCCCTGACAGTGACAGCACCAGTGGAAAGTTCTAAACCATAAAACCCTACTGCATACACAGAATTATTTAAATTTTAAATAATTTAAAATATTTATAATTAAAATAATTACCTAAAATTACCTTCAGGCTATGTGTATAAGGTATATATGAAATATAAGTGGGTTTTATGTTTAGAATTGGGTCCCATCCCTAAGATATCTCATTATGTATATGCAAATATTCCAAAAAAGGACAGGAACTGAAACACTGTGGTTCCAAGCATGAGGGATGGGGATGAGGGATACCCAACCTGCACTACTATTGCCACCAACAGGAACATAATAACACTTCTAATATGTCCCAGGCATCCGTCCAACTCACTTAAACCTCACATATTTGATAAATAGTATTATTTTCCCCATTTTACAGATGGAGAAGCTGGGGTGTGAAAGTTAGTTCCCTTGTCCAAGGTCACAAGCTCATCGGTGGCACAGCCAGGATTCAAATCCATGCCATCTGGCTCCAGGGCCATGTTTTGCCCTGTGTGCCACAGGCCCGCTCTAAGACTAAGCTTTGCAGATTTGGGGGCACTTGGCAGGTGAAGGATGAGATTCCAACTGGGTTTTCTCCGACTGTGGAGACTGAGCCCTAAACTCCTAAATTCCAGGGGAAGCCAAGAGCAGCCAGGCTGAGGGGTGTGAGTAACAGGGAGAGAGAACAGCCTGCAGGGCCAAGCTCATCGAGTTGAATCCAGAAACACACGGGAGAGCTGAGTGCAGCTGTGGACACAGAGCCCGCGGTGCCTGCTGGCGCTCTGGAGCCCGGCATATCGCTCAACCCTCTGAGCCCACCTTCGTGTTGCAAAACTGGGCGTAAGTACCCACCAGGCGGGATGTTTGTGAAGATCCTACTGAGATAATCCAGACCCAGAGGCAGATGTTCAGCGAATATGAACTCCCCTGCACCTCTGCTTGCGAGAGAAAGCCAACATTTCTAAGAGAATGAACTCTCAGGAGGAAAGGGGAAATTCTTGGAAGGGCCCAATTATTTTAATCTCTATATTTAATAAGACTCAAATTTGCTAAATTTCATCTGAAGACTTGTAGTTATTACAATAATTAAATGAAAAACTAAGAAAACTAGGTTCAATGTAAAATAAGCATATGGTATAGGTGTTATTTCTCCCTCCTCTGGATGTTTCTGTTTATTCTTGTTTCTGACTAGATACATACAATGTCTGTGTTTGGACAAGTCATGTGTTCTAATCTTAAATTTTTCTCATCTCTATAATGGGAACAACAGTCCTCCTGTTATAGGGTTCTTTTTATTATTATTATTAGTGCATTGTAATCATGCATTAAGTTCAGAGTGATGGGGCATACATGCACACAGCACTCAGTGAGTCCTCCCCCAGCTCCCACCCGCTCCCTCCCCCTCCCCGTGCAAGGCATTGAGATTGGCATTGATAAATTTGTGTGTGTATATCATGTCCATTGAAGTGTTTCCCTCACGGAGTCTCCCTCCCCCTAACTGCCTCCCTCCCATAGGTCTCCTCCATCACTTCACTAGGGTGTTTCCTCCTTTGTCTAGAGTTCCTCCTGTATCCCAATTTCTCCCTAGCTTCCACATATGAGGGAAAATACCTGACCTTTCATTTTTGTAACTGACTAATCTTACTCTGCATAATATTCTCCAGTTCCATCCATTTCCCTGCAAATGACATAATTTTGTTCTCCTTTATGGCTGAGTAGAATTCCATTGTGTGTATATCCCGTAATTTTGCAATTCATTTATCTGTTGATGGACATTTCAGCTGGTTCCATATTTTGGCTATTATGAATTGTGCTGCTATAAACATAGATATGCGTGTATTGCTTTGGGTAGATACCCAGGAGCGGTATAGCTAGGTCATATGGTAGGTTCATTCCCATGCTTCTGAGGATCCTCCACACTGATTTCCAAAGTGGTTGCATTAATTTGCAATCCCACCAACAGTGTATCAGAGTTCCTACTTCTCCACATCCTCACCAGTATTTATTATTATTTGTGTTCTTAATGATTGCCATTCTGATTGGGGTTAAGTGAAATCTCAGTGTAGTTTTGATTTGCTTCTCTCTGATTGCTAATGATGTTGAACATTTTTTCATATATTTATTGGTCATTTGTATTTCTTCTTTTGTGAAATGTCTATTTAGTTCACCTGCCCATTTTTTTATTGGGTTATTTGTTTTTCTTATAGAGCTCTTAAAAGGATTAAAAGAGGCCATGCATAAGACGGCCCCTGGTAAATGAAGTATGGTCCAAATATAATCAAGTAACATTGTTATTTGAAAATTTTTTTATGCAAGACAGGGGTATAGATATTGAGATCATACCTTTCCCACAAAAGTGAATTTAATTAGTATTTTTCAAGTTAGAATTGCTGGAGTGGTTAAAGACATGTATATCTCTTCCCCTTGGCTGTCACGTGGAGATGTCACTAATGACTCTCCAGTGTCCGGGAAAGAAACACTTTGTAGCAGGAGTGGGCTTTTCTCTGCCCCAATCACTCTGAGGATTCACACCCCATCCGGGCCTGTCCCTTGCCTTTAGCTCAGAGTGCGAAAGTGACCCAAGAAAGTCTGGTCAGCATTCATCAGCCCACTGGCTTGCTTAAGAATGGGACCAATCTGAGGTCTCCCCTGGTGGTGCTGGAACTACCAGGAAAATGGCTTCCTTTCCCCCAGCAATGCCAGCCGTCAAAACCAAGTAAACCTGAGCCAGACGTGGTGGTGCACGTAGTGGGTAATCCCACTACTTGGGAGGCTGAGATGGGAGAATCTCAGGTTGGAGGACAGCCTCAGCAACTTAGTGATACCCTGTTTCCAAATAAGATAGAGCTAGGGGGTGTGACTCAGAGGTAAAACACCCCCAGTTCAATCCCCAGTAACACCACCAAAACAAAACAAAGTGAACCTGGAGTGACTTCTGGCAGTCTCTGATACCCATGGGGAGAATCCGCCTGAAGGGAGCCGACCCAGAGAGAGGGAGACCAGCTCATCCTGGTTTGCCTGGAACTTTGCTGGTTCTTGCGTGAATGCCCTATGTTCAGGATGCCCTCCTTGGATTTGGGTAAATTGGGACAGTTGTTCACTCCACAGAAAGATGACCTGGCATTGTGCCATGTGCTCATAGTTCCAGCTACTTGGGAGGCCGAGGCAGGAGGAGCCTTTGAGCCCAGAGTTCAAGACCAGTCTGGGTGATGTAGGGAGATGAAGAAAAGGAAGGAAGAGGAGAAAGAGGAGGAGGAAGAGGAGAAAAAGGGGAAGGCGGTGGAGGAGGACCCTTGATCTGCTTGATTTAGAGTCCCCTTGGGCATCTCAGTTATGTGCCCTCTTAAGTTCTGGTGTTTGTCTAAGCTACTTTGAGTTTCTGACACTCACCCTAAAAAGTCATAACACCCTCTCAAAGAATGTGCCCATATAAATAAAAGTCACAGGTAACAAAGCAAAAATCAATCAAAGTAGAAAAACACTATTTTTAGAATTAGAAAATGAGGAAATGTGATCATGTAGTCCCTTTCTGAGGTCCAGATAATTTATTTGACAAAGAGGCTTTGAAAAAAAAATGTATACAAAATGGAAAAGGGAAGGGAGACAAATGAAAACTTTCCTATGGGAGAAAAATATCATGGTAGGAGAAAGGTCAGAGTAATAAATGAACAAAGATTCAAAGGAACAAACAATGCCAAGAAGGAAAAAGGTTGCCGGAGCCAAGTCTGCAGCAGCTTTGTCCTTTCCTGAGAGACAGGCCCGCCCTGAAGCAGGACGAGACAGTTTAGCTTTGGGAAAAAAAACTAGAACTCCCAGAGATGCTGAACAATTTCACAAGACATGACGCAAAAATGTACATGAGGACCGGGGGTGTGACTCAGTGGTAAAGCACTTGCCCAGCCTGCAGAAGGCCGTGGGTTCAATCCCCAGCACCAAAGAAAAAACCAACCAAACAAACAACAAACAAAACTATAAACCCTGTGGAAGTCTACCCTGGGGCAGGTAGGCAAATGAAAATGCTAGAAAAATTAACCAGAAGAGGTAGAGAACGCGGGCTTTTCCTTAGGAACACATAGCGATCGTTACAAAGCTCTAAGAGAAGACAAGAATGTGCCAGGAGCCAGGTGAGTTACCGCGTCCAGCCCGAGTTCCTCAGCATCAGAGGAATTGGGATCCTGATGGATTTCCTCCAGCGATGTGACCAGAAGGGAGAGGGCCAGCTGCCCCATCTGCTCAGGAGCCACACAGAGCAGAATGACCGACATACTGCCTGGCTCCCTAGAAGATGGGGTGAGACTGGGACCCCCAAGAGTCTGGTCTGGTACCATTGCTTCCCTCCTTCTTCTCTTTTCTTTTTTTTCTTCCCTTCCCTTCCCTTCCCTTCCCTTCCCTTCCCTTCCCTTCTCTTCCCTTCCCCCACTCTCTTTCCCCTTTCTTCCTCCCCACCCCACCTGCTTCTTTCCTTTTGCATTGTTGGGGGTGGAACCCAGGACCTCGCATGCTAGATGAGTGCTCTGCCACCAAGTTACATGCTCAGCCCCTCACATCACTTCTATTGCAATCTTGAAAACCAAGATACAAGTCAGTCTCTCCACAGAAAGGCAACATAAAAAGTAAAGAAATGAAAAGCTGTTATGTGATTCAGGGCTACCTCTATGGATATCCTTTCTACCCAGTCTCTCCAATTTAAAAAAAAAAAATTCACTTTGTTTTCTGACACCGTCTAATTCATCTTCTTGGTCATATTACTCTTAGGAATGTGTTGGAAAATCTGCTAGGCCTGGGCAGGGTCTTTCCAACATAAACACTTTAATTGAGGGTGTTTAGGAGACCAGCAGAAGATAAACTTTGAGGAAGAAATGAACACACTATTTGTATTTGTACGTATGCAAAATACATATATTTTATATATATTTTTATATAAAAACAAAATATATTTTATAATTTATATATTTATATATTATTTTATATTTTATTATATTATTTTATATATTATTTTCTAAATAATATTTTATTATTATTATTTTTTTGCGATACCGGGGATTGAACCCAGGGGCGTTCTACCTCTGAGCTACACCCCCGGCCCTATTTTTTTATACTTTTATTTTGAAACCGGGTCTCACGAAGTTGTGGAGGGCCTCACTAAGTAGCTGAGGCTGGCCGTGAACCCAGATCCTCCGGTCTCTGTCTCCCAAGTACTGGGATTACAAGTGTGCACCACCATGCCCGGCTTCTAAATAATATTGGTGCTGTATTTACAAAAGAGCTTTTCCCCTTAAAACGGGACACTGAAGTCAGCTGTGGTGGAGCACACCTGTAATCCCAGTACTTGGGAGGCTGAGACAGAAGGATCACAGATTTGAGGCCAGCCTTGGCAACTTAGTGAGGCCCTCAGCAATTTAGTGAGACCCTGTTTCAATGTAAAATAAATAAGTAAATAAATAAATAAAGGGCTGGGGGTATAGCTCAGAGGTAGACCACACCTCTGGGTTCAATCTCCAGTGCCACACACACACACACACACACACACACACACACACAAAATGAACAAAACAAAAACATAAAAATGACACTGAAAATAGAAGCGCTGATATGATTAAAGTGTATCTGGGAATAAACAAGCAGATGTACACCCCAAATGTTAAGTCACACAGAATGCTCAAGGGCCAGACGCTGGAGTTACCCGAGAAAGTGATTAGATTTTACTTTGAAGAGGGAGAAAGCACTTGATGATTTGTTCTCTTCAGTTTGATCGTAATTCAGGAAGGCCCCACCTACAAGCAGGATATCCTTCCACCCTGGGCCAGAATGTTGTCAAGGGTTCAAGAAAGGAAGGAGGCAGCCGGGCGTGGTGGCGCATGCTTGTAATCCCAGTACTTGGGAGGCTGAGACTGGAGGATCCGGGTTCGCGGCCAGCCTCAGCTACTTAGTGAGGCCCTCCGCAACTTATGAGACCCGGTTTCAAAATAAAGGATAAAAAATAGGGCCAGGGGTATAGCTCTGAGGTAGAATGCCCCTGGGTTCAATCTCTGGTACAGCAAAAAAAAAAAAAAAAAGAAAAGAAAAGAAAGAAAGGAGGCAGAATCCCCGGAAATGTCACACTATCCTGAAACCCATCCCTTGTAGAATCAGACAGGACAGGCCACTGGCATGGGCCACGCTTGCCTTCCTCTCTGGGGAGATGCTCTCTAGAGAAGGTCCCCTCGACTCCTGTGAGGGAAACGGGGATGCCACCGCCAAGCTGCCGGGCAACGCAGGCCCAGGCTCGCCAGGACTGCCGCTTTCCTCGCCACAGATGCCCTGGCGCTGCGTGTGAGGGCTTTATGGGGTTCTGGGCATTGTGTCTTCTGCAGAGAGAGGTGCATGCAGAAAGGAAATGGTTCTTCCTACATGAGCCCCTCATTTTGTAGCTGGGGGTATTTGAAGTTCTGTGAACTTCCATGATTTATGTGGAGGCCACACTATTGCTGTGAGAGGGGAGAAGCCAGCATGCTATAACATACACCTGCAGCAAAAAGCCTTTTCCTGCTGGGCCAAGTTACCATTTCAAAAAAAAAAAAAAGAAAAGAAAAAGAAAAAGAAAAAAAGATGGGATCTTGCTATGTCGCCCACTCTGCCCCCAAACTCCTGGGCTCACATGATCCTCCAGCCTCAGCCTCTGAGTAGCAGGAACTACAGGTGCAGGCCAGCACGCCCGACTTTAGTTCTCATTCTTTATTTCCCATCTTGCTGATTTGACCAGGGCAAGAAAGAGGGAGGAGGCTAAGGAGAAAAAGGTGGGGGGATTCTTTACTCCTTGGTTTTCTTATACTGATTTGACATGGATAAAACTGACCACCTTCTGGCAAAGTGGCAAAATAATCAGAGACGTTTAACGTTAACCCAAACACATCTTTTTCTTTTTCTTTTTTAAATGACAAGCCACCTAGGTGTCCATCAACAGATGAATGAATAAAGAAAATGGTATATACATGCATTGGAACTTTCCTTATCCATAAAGAAGAACAAAAGTATGTCATTTGCAGGAAAATGGAAGGAACTAGAAAATATTATGCTAAGTGAGATCAGCCACAGTCTCAGAAAGTCAAAGGTCATATGTTTTCTCTCCTATGTGGAAGCTAGAGAAAAAAATAGAAAACAAAAGAGACTTCAGATAAACGAGAGAGAGAGAGACCAGTAGAATACTGGAAGGGAATTGGGGGATGGAGATGGGAAGGGGGGAGGAGAACTGAGGAAGAAAACAGAGCAAATAATGTTATGTTTATATATGAAAGCACCACTATCAGTCTCACTAACATATAGGAGGAGGGGGGAGCAGGGTGGGACGTGGAGGGAAATTCGCCAAGTGCTGTGTGCATGTATGAATGTATCCCTTTGACTTTCACTGTGATGTATAATTACAATGCGCCAATAAAAGTACAAAAATTTTAGAAAAATGGCAAGACAGCCAGGTAGAGTGGTACACATCTGTCATCCCAGTACTTGAGAGGTTGAGACAGGAGGATTGTAGGTTTAAGACCAGCCTCAGCAATTTAGCAAGACTCTCAGCAACCTAGCAAGACCCTGTTTCAAAACAAAAAAAATAAAAGGGCCTAGGGATGTAGTTCAATGGTAGAATGTCCTGGGTTCAATCCCCAGTACCACAAAAGAAAAGAAAATTGACAAGCCAGACTTTTGCTGAGCTACAAAATGCCTTCATCGCAGTACATTATCTAAGGCAGCATGTGGCTAGGACCAAACCTTTATGAATTTTAATGGACCAGTGGGGAATAAATATTTAAATGTGAAAAACAGCCTCTAAGTGCCTAATGCTCCCAAATTATATGCCAATAATGGAAACAACCAATCAAGGTTGAAAAGATGATGGCCAAAGGGGAAGGAAAGTTAGGTGGCAAGAAAATATGTAGTGCACAAGCCAGATGGCTCACCGGACAAGTCAACCTGGAACTCAGAGACTGAGCAAGGTATTTTCCACAGAGCGTGGGCATGTTTATTGCCCAGCAGGCCCTGCCCTGCCGCCCGAGAGCACTTACCAGCATTTCCAACTTGGCAGCCCCCCAACAGCGAGAACAATGATTGCTTTTCTCTTGCTATAATAATGCTGTCTAGTTCATTAGAGATCCATTTTATATTTTTCATTGAGTCCGAGGCACACTGTTTCTTTCTGAAGAAATCTCCTCATGTTTTTGTATATTTTAAAAAGTAATTATTCTGGCAAATTAGTAAAAGTAGAAATGTTTTGATGAGAAAGAAGGGTGTTTTTCCTGGAATCTGAAGTAAAATGTATGTTTTGTAAAAACCATATACATATAATAAGATACTTGCATGAGTCCAAATATTTCTTAGCTCACTGGGTTTAAGGGAGATAGCTGTGGTGCCCTAGTAAAGCCTCATGCTTTGTCCATTCATTCATTCATTCATTCATTCACTCGCTCACTCATTCATGCATCTAATATATATGTATTTAGAAAATGATCTCAATTTCATGGAGCTCATGCAGGGGAGACCAATGACATCTCCATGCAAATAGGTAATATGATCATTCCAGATGGGGATAGACTCTTCCAAGGGAAAGCAAGGTGTGTGTTGGCACAGGGCCAGGGTAGGATGATCAGAGCTGCTGTCCTCTGGGAGCTGAGACTGGCAGGTGAGGAGGAAGCTGTGCAGCTCTAGGGGTCTGCAGGAGCATGGCCAAGGCAAGGATCCGGAGCTAAGAGCAGGTCTGACAAATGTGGGGAAAGAAAAGAACACCAGTGTGGACTGAGAACAGCAATATCTATTGTGCTAAAGATTTAACAAGATGATGCCTGCAAAAGAACATGACCAACTGCAAAGTGATACCATGGAAAGGTATTATTTGATAGTGCCAGAATACTTGAATGATCACTGTTGAAAGACCATCATTTTGCCTTCAGAGAGGACTAGGATAAGAAATGTGTATTTTAGATTTCAGTTTGTACTTCCTAATAAAAAGCAACAGGTTAAACAAAAGCTTCTTTTCTTTCTTTCTTTCTTTCTTTCTTTCTTTCTTTCTTTCTTTCTTTCTTTTTCTTTCTTTCTTTCCTTCCTTCCTTCCTTCCTTCCTTCCTTCCTTCCTTCCTTCTTTTCCTTTCCTTTCTTTTCCTTTCCTTTCCTTTCTTTCTTGGATTGACCTATGAGCTTCATCCCCAGCACTATTTTATTTTTTATTTTGAAACAGGGTCTCACTAAGTTGCTAAGGTGAGCTTCAAACCTGCGATTCTCCTATCTCAGCTTCCCAAGTATGGGGATTACAGGAGTGCACCACCATGCCCGGCTAAAAGCCCTTACAAATACAGTCATACCTCAGTATCCCCTGGAGACTGGTTCCAGGGTTCTCTTCAATAACAAACTCCACAGATACTCAAGACCTATGAAATGGTGAAGTATTTGCATATAATCTATGCACATTCTCCTGTGTACTGTAAATCATCTCTAGATTATTTATAATATTTAATACCATGTCATATAAATAGTTGTTATACTGTACTGCTCAGAGAATTATGAGAAAAAGTCTGTACATATTCAGTATAGACGTGATTTTTTTTCTGAATATTTTCCATTCGAGGTTGGTTGAATCCACAGATGTGGAACCTGTGGATAAGGAGGACCACCTGTCCGGTGCATCTCCTGTACCTGAGATATGGAATCTCACATACCTGGAATCCTATTGAGTGTCACCCAGTAATGTTCATCAGGACTGAACGTATCTTTGGACCACTGGAGCAGATCAACAGCCCGTGGGTCGCGGAGAACAAAGTTGGCAAATTCTCTTGAAAGAGCAACATAGGCAGAGCCAAAATAAATGGTGAGATTATGGGGAGGGGGCGGTTTCAGCGCTGTCGTTCTTATCACGTAGGAAAGCTCTTTGCCCAGGTGTTCACGGTGGACATATTTAGTCCGTCCGATTGCATGAGCGGGGGGCAGCACTCCTGGGGTGAGATTCTTCCCTTTCAACCGTTTCAGGTACTGAACGATCTCCTTGTTGGTTTTCAGGGGGAAATCCTGCCCGCAGGTGTTGAGGACATACTTCCACGGCACCTCCGAGGTCGACAGGTCTTTGATGCAGTTCAGATCTGCCTGGAGCCTGGAAATCCCACCGTAGACCACGGGCTCCATCTTCGAAGCCAGGAAAGCATTGGGGAAGCAGCTCAGTAACTGTTCCACCTCATCTTTAAATTTGACAGTTGCCTTTTCATCCACGTGAACACAGTAGATATTCTGGGGCATGAAAATAGCTCTGAACAGCCTCGCGAAGGTGTCGAAATCATGATGGATGACCATGACATATGCCAAAGGAAATTCGACCTCTTCTTGCGATAAAGGGGCTGTGATGTAGTGGCTTTGGGTCAAGTATTCCTTGCAAGAAGACTTCTCGTAGATCATGAGTTTGTTTCTCCACAGGAAAGGGGCTTTCCCATTGATAAAGGATGTGCAGGCTTGAGTCAGCATCAGAGTGTCTGAGATATTCAGCCTCTGGTAGATTTGATCTCCCCCGAAAGTGAACACATAGAACACGATAAAAACAATAACGGTAGAGGCACAGACTATGAAGAGAGAGCGGGCGGATGGAGGCATGCCTCCGGGAGGGGAGAGCTGTCAAAGGCTGTCAAAATCCGTAAATCCTTTCCCGCACTTACTTTTTTCCTCCGAGTCCTTCTATGGTACATAGTCCAGTCATTCCAGCCCTGAAGCACACGCTGTGAATGTATTCTGCTCCATCCAGAGAGCCCCAGCTGCAGGTTCTCTCTTCAGGCTGATATTAGAACCGGATCCCGCCTCTCTCCAACCTCCTTTGTCTAAATCCCAGCTGCAGGTTGCTGAGCCCGGCCTCCTCCTCCTCCTCCTCCTCCTCCTCCTCCTCCCCCTGCCTCCCGGTTTGCATCTGCGGGCTGTTTTGTTAAAACTCTGCGTCCCCCCTGCAGATTCGGTTTCTCGGATCTGTTTTCTTTCATTTCCTGTGCCCCCCCCCCTTGTTATCACCGGTCAGGGAATCAGCACTGGGAAGTTGTGATGAGCTCGGCGGGTGGCGCGGCTTCCTGCAGCCGGGCAGCAGGCTGGGGACTCGCCCCCTCGGTCGCTCCTGGCAGTCACCCACAGCCTGCCTCTCTCGGCTGTTCCAGTCCAACCCACAGGGTGTCACATGGCCTGGGTTCTCCGCGACGCTGTGTCATGAAACCTGACTCAACTCACAAAATCTCAAAGAATAGAAAACCTCCTGCACCACAGCTTTCCTTGTAATGTTTTCGGGCCCCACCCCACCTTTTCCCAAAACAACTGTTGCCGGAGGCGCAGTGCCAGTCCTAGGCAACCTGAAATCGCAGGGGCTCTGGGCCCATGACTTTGGAACAGACGGCTCTGTTCTCACTTACAGCATCTGCTCTGGGGTTTGTCATTAAGTGCAGGGGTCCAGCGGACAAGCCCTGGACTACAGGAAGGCTTCCCAGACAGGAAATAGAATCCTAATGTTCATTCAGATAGGGGAGCTGAAGGGCACTGGGGTTGTAACCACCCTCAGAGAACATGACCGAATGCTCAGAGAAGTGTGTTCTATAGTGTTTCATTGGTCACGTGGGACATGAATTTTTTTTCCTATTTGTAAATAGTACTTGGGCTAAGGAACACCATGCACATTTACGTAGAAATCTCTTGTCTTCAACTTTCTTTTCCATGACTTATTTTTTAGTGAAATATAGCTGGATGCATTTTATTTAATATACTCTTAGAATATCTTTTTTTTTTTTTGTGGTGGTGGTGGTGGTACTGGGGATTGAACCCAGGGGCACTCTACCTCTGAGCTACACCACCAGCCCTATTTTATTTTTTGTTTTGAGATAGGGTCTCACTAAGTTGCTGAGAGTCTGGCTAATGAGGCTGAGGCTGTTCCCTAACCTGTCTCAGCCTCTCGAGTACTGGGATTACAGGCATGGGCCACCACACCTGGCTTTTCGAATGTCTTTTAAAGCAACAATTTAACTACTGAGAAGGTGTTCTCCCTCACTACTTGTCCAAACAGAACAACTCAGAGCCTCTGCCCCATAGCATTAACTCTTAGTGGAAACTAAGCTCCCACCCCAGCCCCTGAAGAAAGAATATCCTTTAATGCACACCTCTTCTCCCTGCTGTTACTGGAATTGACAGGACTACATACTGACTCATGACTTCGCAGTGGATTAGGAAATCAGTGCTCCCACCCGTGACTCAGGACCCTCCAGACTCCAACGGAATGATATGTTATTTCCGGAGCTCACTGTGGTTTTCATTCTTCTTGTGTTCATTGTTTCTTCGTTGATGGTTAGTTTGGGGTTTGGGGTTTGGTACTGGGGATTGAACCCAGGGGCATTTTTATTCTGAAACAGGGTCTGGCTAAGTTGCAGAGGCTGGCCTCAAACCTGTGATTCTCCTGTCTCAGCCTCCCAAGTATTGGGATTACAGGTATGTGCCACTGCACTGGGCTTCATTGTTTACATTTATTTTTATCTCCTCAGTCTATACATTATTCTTTTTCTCCCTTACTAAATTCTCCTTGTACCCACCGCAAATAAACGCTATTTGTAACCCACCACTGGATTTTCAGGCCCATTAGGAAAAAAAATGTAGCCATTATATGTAGATAAAGCAGATCCATCTAATGCTTAATGTCTTCTGCAGAGTCGAACAAAGAGAATGACCTGTCAATCCCAAGCTTCTCTCCTCCCAAATAATACTTCTAGATATTAGATTGTTAGGTCTGCTATTTCTAAAACAATAATAAGATATTTCAGTATCTTATCTGGCAAAGCCTTGTGGCTTAGAATGAATATTAAAATATTTGCAGCTTGACAAAGCGTTCGGTGTGGAGATGCACAACATAATTAGGGCAACAGAATCAGTTTACATTACCATTTCCAACTGGCCAATAACACGGGGGGGGGGTTCAGGTTTGTACAGGCTTATGAGACAGACATGAATAATGTTACTATCGTAAGAGGTACAGACACGGGCCAAAATAGGAGCTTTCACAATACTTCTGTACTTAGCCCAGTCCTGCAGGTGGCATTGTATATGTGTTGAAAAATATAGCTGTTTTTCCTCTCAGCCATTTCTCCTGTCCCTGGGCCAATTTTCCCCACCCTTAGGTGATAGTTTTAAACAGTTCCTACAGGAGAACTTTTTGCAAAGCCACTTTTCATAGTAGAGGATGTTGGCTACCAGTTACCTTTCCTTCCTGATAGGCCGTGTAACCTGCTCACCCAGAATGGACACAGAGCTTTTGTGCTTCTGAGACTGGATGACGCAGCCTTCCCTACCTGCCTTTTGCTAATAGCCAAGGTCATAGCTGATGCTTGCAGGCCTAGCAACCAAGCCTTGAGCCTCACTTTGGAAGCAGTTATTCTTGAACTAGCCCATTCATCAGTCTAGACACGTTTACCCTTCCCTGTGGCCGTCATAAAGGCTTTCTCTTCATTACACTCAGAAGCCTTTATTTTCTGTACATCATTTAAGACATTTTTCCAATTATGAAGATAAGCAGAACATGGCTCCAAAATAAATATGGCATCCTTTATTTGAAATGAGGGTGCTGGGCATGGTGGCACATGCCTGTAATCCCAGGACTTGGGAGGCTGAAACAGGAGGAATGCAGGTTCGAAGGCATCCTCAGTGACTTAGAGAGACTCTCAGCAACTTAATGAGACCCTGTATTAAAAAAAGAGGGGACTGGGGTGTAGCTCAGAGGTAGAGTGCCCCTGGGTGCAATTTCTAGTACCCCCTACACACACGAAAAAAAGAAAAGAAATGAGGGAGGACTTAGACTCTCAGTGAATAAAAAAGAGACTCAAAGGATGGAATGGAGGGAGGGAGGGACTGTCCTCCTCCGTGCTCTCAGTATCTTTTGCCTTCCCACAGGAAGGAACAAGGTAGCATTTGCCTGACCCTACAAGACCCAGAGAAAAACAAGTTGGACGCATAAAACATCGAGAGTTGCTCTTGGCCAGGCTAAGCCAACCAGTAAGCAAGGCACTGCCTGTTGTTACGCTCAAAAACTTGTCCTTAATCTTGTTGCTGGAGGATCACACAAAAGACTTTAAGAGGAGGGGCACTTCCAGGCAATCTGTGGCAACTGTTGGGAGATTTCTGGGCACACTTTCTCATGCACCCTCCCTCCCTCTGCTTAATGCCAACGCATACTTCATTATGCTTTCCTAATTGTTCCGGGACTGGGCCTTGTTTTTCTATTCTCAATTAACCACTGACCCTGACTTGGGAAAGAACTTGAGAGGACACAGGTTTAAGTGGAAACACCAGGCTAGTCAAGTTAAATAATAGCAAAAAGAGCAGGGAGAGGAGTGGCTTGGGTAAAGTTTGTAGAAATAGCATTGAGGGGCTAGGTTATATTGGTAGAAAGGGTTAGGTAACTGAGGTGAGGCTGGGTCAATTTTGGACGTGTTGATGGTTTTCCTTTGAGTGGGTTTTTTTTAATGTGGTTTGCCTTGTACTTGAAGCAGGTCAAATGACTCAGGGGTTCGTTCTTTATTTTCTTTTTCTTTTTGATACTGGGGATGGAACCCAGTGGCATTCTACCTCTGAGCTACACCCCTGCTCTTTTTTCATTTCTTATTATAAAACAGAGGTATTTATTTATTTATTTTTAATTGGTGCATTGTAATCATACAACTTGATGGATTTCAGGGTGGTAGAAGTATACATGCACACAACGGTCACTTAGCCCTCCCCCAATCCCCACCTCCATTCCCTCCCCTTCCCTCTTTCTCATGCTCAGCATAGTAGTTGACTTTAGTATATTTGCATATATACATCCTGTGCATTAGGGTGTTTCCCTGTTCCCCCCTCCAGTCCCCCTCAGTTAGTTCTCCTTCTTTGCTCACCTGAGGTTTTCTCCATCTTTGTCTGGAGACCCTCCTATGCCCTATTCTACCTAGCTTCCGCTAAAACAGAGTTTTGCTAAGTTGTTGAGGCTGGCCTTGCACCTGCAATTCTCCAGTCTGGGCCTCCCGAGGACTGAGATTACAGATGTGCGCAACTACGTCCGGCTGGGATTCATTCTTAACTACAAAATATGAGGACTTGATTTTTCCTTTGAACTAAGTAATAGGTGTGAAAGTAGGGGATGTTGGCAGTCCAATGCCCTTTGGACAGCCAACTAAGTAATTCTAAGTGGCCAGGTTGCTTATAAATGTTCATTTTATTTTATTTTTCAATGATCATGATGCTAAGAGAAACATTTCCAAAGCACATCTTTAACCATAACTGAGAAGTCCTCCAATGGGGTTCTCTGGGGAAAATCCTCCTCCTGGGGCCCAATCATTTTATTTTCTATACCTTTCATCTAATTAGCAACAGAAGTTGTTATCTAGATCCCAGAACCCCAAGCACTGCTTTAAACTTATCATCTCAGAGCAGAAGGTGGGGGGAGGGTGTTTACCATGCAGTGTTTGAAAGACCCAAGTGGCAAGTTCAGTGTGTCACTCTGGACCATGTCATCACACTGAGCTGGAGTGAGCTGCACCTGATTTTGATGCAGCAAAGATACCATGGAAACACTTCCTGGATGCTGAATGAGTTTAAGCAAATACTTGCAAAAAGACAGTACACTAAGTATTCAAGTAGGCAAATGTTAAGTACACAGGCAGGGGGCAGTCTTCTAGTAGTATACATTTAGCAACCAGAAATAGGAAGATCCTGACATTAGGGGGCTCAGAAAATGAAAAATAAGTTGCCAAAAATAAGTCATGGCCAATTTATATTTCAAAAACAGACTTACCACTGAATTTACAAGTCAAAATTAATTGTTTAACCTTGGGAGGGTAACTGACTCATTAATTGCGTTACCAAAACATTTGTTTCCACTAGTATTCCAGCCTCATTGGGTGTGGCCAAATTAGGTGTGTCTTTAGCTTGGGGATGAGGTTAATCCAGAGCAGAGATTTGCAAATATTAGCTTAATCTCTAGTTGCCTGGAGGGAATGTTAAAAAACTCCAGCTATAGCGACCCAACCCCAAGAATTCAGTAGATTCCAAGCTGAGCTTGCTGGTATGCATTTTAGTCCTAGATAATGCTGATACTGTGGATCCCTGGAGCAAAGTTTGAGAATCATTGGACCAGAGACCAAAATTGCTTGATTCCACCCCCCTGCCCCCACCATGACCCTTACTGAGCTACTTTCCTATGACTAAGCAATATAGCATAAGAAAAAGTAATGCTTGGGGATAAACGGTACTGTACAATTTGGAAATGATTAATAAACATGCACTCAAATGATAGATAATCTGATCCCTAGAGCAAACTTTACTAGGGAAACTAATAGGTGGCCCAGGTGGCCCTCAATATAAGGATTGGGTCCAGGATTGATCCCTCCTCCCCCAGGATATCAACATCCTGGATACTCAAGTCCTTTATATAAAATGAGGTAGTATTTGCATATAACCTATGCACATCTTCCTGTAAACTTTAAATCATCTCTAGATTACTTACTGTAATGGATATAGTATAAATACTATGTAAAGAGTTGCTATGCCATATTATTTAGGGAATAATAATAACAACAAGAAGTCTATTTTTAATCTGAGGTTTGTTGAATCCATGAATTCAGAACCACAGATAGAATGGGCCGGGGGGTACACAGAAATGCACTGCTGCTGTTATTGAAGTGAAAGGAAAAAGTTGTCCTCCCCCAAATCCTGTCTCTAATTACTGTACACAGCGGCCACACCTGTGCATAATCCATCTCTCACAAACTATGGGAAAGGATAACTTAACACCAAGTAATGCTGTATTGAGGATTTAGTCTTTCATAAGCCTGAAATATAGGAGGGTGTAAGGGAAGGACAGAGAGAGAGAGAGGAAAAGAAGAGGAGGAGGAGGAGGAGGAGCAGGAGGAGGAGGAGCAGGAGGAGGAGGAGGGAGGAGGACGAGGAGGACGACGACGACAACAACGAGGAGGAGGAGAGGGAGAAGCACCAGGTATTGATGAAGATGTGGAACAATCAAAATTCTCATGCACTGCTGGGGAAGTATGAATTGGTACAACTCTGAAAAACTGACACTATCTACTAAAGTTGAACATCTATATCTTATGGCCCAGCAATTCCATTCCCAGTTATTTGTTCAATAGAAATGAGAACTTATTTATCAAAGGACAAGTAGTTCAATATTCATTGCCATACAAATAATCAACTCAAACTGGAAACCATCCAAATGCTCATTAACAGCTACTGAATAGCAGGGTTGCTCAACCTTGGCACTTTGGCATTTCGGGCTGAATAACACCTTGTAGTAAAGGCCTGTCTGGGGCATTGTAGGATGTTTAGGGGCATCCCTGGCTTCTACCTGCTAAATGCCAGTAGCACCCTCTGCTCCCTCCCCCCACCGGCTGTGACAACCCAAAACTTCTCCAGTTATAAGCCCTTCTTTCTATCCAATAATGATAATGAACACATGAAATACAACTGCCAACAACAAGGGGAATCTTGCAAACATAATGTTAAGCCAAAAGAGCCAGACAGGAAAAAAAGAGAAGATGCTGAATATTTCCATTTATATATAAAGGACAAAAACAGGTGAATGTAACCGATGCTGTTAAACATCAGAGTGTCAGATTGGGTACTGGTTACATGGGTATGTTGTTTGTGAAAATGCACCAGGCTGAACACGTACACTTTTCTGTGCTATATGCTATTTTACCACAAATACATGGACGAATGACTGTGGATGATTCTTCTTCTAGAAACACTCTTCCGAGCGTTCTCAAGGTGAGTGAGGATCAGGAGCCCCTTTTGAGTAACTGACATTTGTGGATATCACTCATGGTCCAATACTCTGCAATACCACATCCCCAAGCTCCCTTTCCTTTTTGTTGAAGCAGACTGGCTGCTCGGGTGTTTCCACCCTGGTTCCTCTGATGCCAGCCACCCTCAGCCATGAAGTAACCAACTCTCCTTCCTACCAGTGAGCAATATCTAACAGAAAAAGAGTCAGGAGAAACAGGAGGCTAAAACTCAAAGCCCACTGTGATGATACACATAGAACTGGGTGCTGGCCCTTGAAGACACCTGGAGCCCCTCTCTTTCTTGATGCTGCCTGTGGAGGTGGCAGCCATCTCCCATTCGGCATCGTGGCTGCCCTCAGACCTCTCGTGAAGCCCAAGGACACCAAAAAGAGGACCAGGAAGTTCATCTGGCAACAGTCAGACCAATTGTCAGAATTAAGTGTAACAGGCGGAAACCCAGAAGGACTGACAACAGGGTGGGGAGAAGACTCAAGGGCTGGATCTTGATGCCCAACACTGGTGATGGGATAACATGAAAGCAAAGCACATGCTGCCCGCAGCTTCTGGAAGACCCTGGTCCACAGCGTCCAGGAGCTGCAAGCGCTCCTGATGGGCAACACATCGGACTGTGCTGAGACCACCCACAGTGTCTACTCCAGAACCGCAAAGCTATCGTGGAACGAGTGGCCCAGGTGGACATCAGTCACCAGCCCCAATGCCAGGCTGCTCAGGGAAGAAGACAACTCACAGCAGACAACTCACAGGCATGTGTGTGTGCGTGCATGGCGCTTAAATAAAACCACAAAAAACTGCAAAATGAAAAGACACCTGGAACGTAGATTCTCTGTGGAGGGGGAGGGGACTGTGCAGAATGGGTGGCAGATCAGGGAACCAGGAAGTATGCATGAGCGGCTGACAGCTCTGACAATAGAGTGGGGCTGCTCATTTTAATTCTACTCTTTTGAAGAGGAAACTGAAACTCAGATGGTCCCTGGCCTTTGCCCTGCTCATGCAGCTAAGAAGGGCTGACGGACCAGAGTGTGAACAGCTTGGTTCTCGCTGTGGCTTTTAGTCACTCTGTCACCCTGTGCCCTTTTCTTTTCTTTTGTGGTACAGGGGATTGAACCCAGGGGCATTCTACCTCCAAGCTACACCCCCAGCCCTTTTTAATTTTTTGTTTGAAACAGGGTCTCACTAGGTTGCTGAGAGTCTTGCTAAGTTGCTGAAGCTGGTCTTGAATCTGTGATCCTCCTGTCTCAGCCTTCCAAGTACTGGGATTACAGGCATGTGCCATCATACCTAACTATCCTCCCTGTGCCCTTTCTGGGAGGCCCGGGCATGTCTTGTTGTCTGACCCTGATCTGCTTCCTGGAAGAGTCCTGAGAAACAAGGAGGGCTGTGTTTGCTTTCAACAAGACACACGAACTTCTTTTCCCTTCATGTCTTTTCTTTCTCGCACATTCAGTTGATCCATGTTACTATTGAGGATGTACCTAGGCCAGAAACGCTATGAACTTTCTTCTCCTTTCCCTTCAAGAAGTTCGTGCCGGGCGTGGTGACACACACTTGTAATCCCAGTACTTTGGGAGGCGGAGACTGGAGGATCCGGGTTCGCAGCCAGCCTCAGCTCTCTCTCTCTCTCTCTCTCTCTCTCTCTCTCTCTCTC
>PVJS01033326.1:0-22249 GCA_004027185.1 Glis glis | reverse complement strand
AAAAAAAAAAAAAAAAAAAAGATTTATCACACCTGTATTTAAATTTTCAACGATGGTAAGGGGGAGAAGTTTCATAAGCATACAATTGCAATGATACCACAGTAGGGAGAAACTAATATTATGCTTAATAAAATATTAGCACATGTTAGGTGTTCAATAAGTATTTGTATGTGTATTAATGACATATACTTAGACATGTAATTTAAGATACATTTATGTACTAGAATTTGAAAGATGCTACTTTTGAATTTAAAAATAGCATGACAAGACCGTTAAGAGATAGCCTTCAAGTGGTGATGATATGGACAGAATTCCTTATTATAAATGTGTGGAATTGATCAAGTACCAATTTGTGAACACATATCTAAAAATCGGCAGACAGGAAGGAATAGCTGTTTCTTATGGAGTGTCTAGTAGCAATCTCATGGTGTTATCACCTGGGTCTCTTCAATACAAAAAGGATTAAATTTTGTCATTTACATGAGCTAACGGATAGAAGCCATACAAGGAAGTATTTTAGGTTTTCCTCAGTCTTTAATTTCCCCCATATCTCTTATTAAGCATTGAGGAGCTTTCTAGATTTCCCCAACTCAGCACTGTTCTTAATTCTGTTCCAATCCCTGAAGGAATCAATTAAGAGACTCATGGGGCTCCCCAGGCAGGAAATGTGAACTGGGATCCCCAAGAGAAATGGGGACATCCACTGGGAATTCACCAACTTCCAAGGGGGTGTCCCTTCCCACCTGGGGAATGCCTAGGGTGTCATTCTCCTAATTTGAAGCCAGTGGGGTGTTTGTGGATATACATGGAGTTTTCTTGAACTTGTGATGGTGACTAACTGCTCAGGATTATGTAGGTCTGTTTATAATTTCAAATGACAAAATAGTTGATTGTGGAGTTGACTGTAGTACTTATTTTCTGGTTCCACTATATCATTCTGCAAAATCAAGTGTCCAGCTCCAATTTATATTGTAGTTTCTACTTCTTCAAAGACAACAGGCTCAGAAAGAAAGGAAAGAGAGAGAGAGAGGAGAAAAAGGAAGAGGTGAGAGAAAGAAGGAGGGACAAAGTTAGATTGGTGAGTATGGAAATGAATGAGCAACTTGAGTTTAGATATAGTTTTAGATTTTGTTTGCTAGGCTTCTTCTGACTTGTCAAATTATTATATATTCATTTGCCAAATCCCCTAAATATGACTTCAAAATAGCAGGTCTCTTTAGGGTGCATCACTGCTGAGTTGTTTTGTGGCTTCATCATGAAAGTCTGGTTTCAAAAACAGTATGAAAGCAAGGGTTCTTAGCAGAATTGTGAGGTTTCGTTTAAAATCAGAAGTGGAAACAAGAATGAATAACCTACCACAAAAGAAAAAATGAAACTATTATACTCAATATGACTGAGCAAAAAGAAGTGTTAACACATTTCATAATTTTTCAGACATTTAAAGGACATATATCCAGTGTATTTTTTTTACCCCAAATTAGTTTAATTTCTTCTTGTTTAAGGTTTCAAAATAAAACTCTCACAGTTCTGGTGTAGAGTCCTTGAAACTGATAAATATTGTGTTTTGCATTTATTTGACAGATAAAGAGACACATCCTTAAGTATTTATAGAAACACAGTTATTCTATCTCTAAAAATCCCCAGTGCTTAACTGTAGTATGATTTTTGAAAATATTTATTCACTTGACTGAAAAGTTGGAAAGAAAATGCCTTTGGTATAAATATAACTATAAATAACTCATTGTTGTATAAGTTTAAAATTCCTGGCATTATGACTTCCTGTTTTATGCACATTGACTTAACTGCCAAATAATGAGTACAGCCTGGTAAATCCTTAGTATAACAAAATTTGATCTTTCTTTTTGGCAATATTTTGGGTCTTTTCACATGACTTAATACTTTGTTAAAATGTTTTAATTTATTGGCCATTTGTATTTCTTCCTTTCAGAAGTGTCTATTCAGTTCAATTGCCTGTTTTTGATTGGTTTGTTTTTTATCACTAAGAATTTTAAGATTTTTGTATATTCTAGATATTAATGCTGTATTAGAGGAGTAGTTGGCAAAGATCTCTGATTTTGTAGGCTCTCTAGATTCTTGATGGTTTCTTTTGTTGCACAGAAGCAAAGACGTTTTAACTTAGATGTAATTTCAAGCGTACACATTTTTTCAATAATAGCACAAGATTTACCAGTTGCTTGTTTATTGTTTATGTCTTCTGTATTTGCATTAAACTCTATTTGCTCATGAGTATATGTTCATGCCACATGCATGGATGTAAGGACAGATGATACACACACACACACACACACACACACACACACACACACACACATTTCCTGAGAGTAAGGGCATAGCTATAATACAGTAATTAAAACTAGCTAATTAAACATTAAGCAGTAGTCTTATCTAACCCAGATTTCATGGTCAAGTGTTCTGAATAGTCCCAATAATGTTCTTTATAGAACTTCCTCTATGTCCTAGATTCAGACCAGTATCATATATTGCACTTCTGTCTTTTTAGTTTCCTTTAATGCGGAACGGGTTTGCGGCTTCATGTTCCTTGACCTTGATGTTTTTGAAAAGCATATGTCAGTTATTTTGTAGAATGTGCTCTCAATTGGGTTTGTTTGTTGTTCTTGGTGGTTAGATTCAGTTTATATACTTTTGACCGGAATACCACAGAAAGGATACTCTGTCCTCAGTGCATTATCAAGAGGCACTTGATAATAGTTGGCAGTCAATGTAAGAGTGCCCCTTAAACACCCCCCCCATTAATGTGATGAGTTCAAACTCATGGATTCTTATTTTATTCAATAATTATAGGCTGGGCATGATGGCCCATGCCTGTAAGTCCAGCACTTGGGAATCTGAGACAGGAGGATCACAGGTTTGAGGCCAGCCCCAGCAACTTAGTGAGACCCTGTTTCAAAATAAAAAAATACTTTGGGAGGCAGAGACAGGAGGATGCGGGTTCGCAGCCAGCCTCAGCTTTCTCGCTCTCTCTCTCTCTCTCTCTCTCTCTCACTCTCTCTCTCTCCCCCTAGTGAGGCCCTCTGCAACTTCGTGAGACCCGGTTTCAAAATAAAGTATAAAAAATAGGGCTGCGGGTGTAGCGGGGAGGTAGAACGCCCCTGGGTTAAATCCCCGGTACCGCAAAAAAAAAAATAAAAAAAAAATAAAAAGGGCTGGGGATTTAGTTCAGAGGTAGAATGCCCCTGGTTCTATCCCCAATACTATATATATAATATATATATACATCCACTACAATAATTATTTTGATGCTCAAATGGTCCCCAGTTTGGCCAGTAGCAGCCTCTTCATGATGGCTTCATTGTCTTTTTACTATTCAAATCATTCTTTGTGACTTTATTACTCTCTAACACAAAACATATTCCAGGCTCATCTTATATTTCCTCTGCCCCAGTCCACAATTCAGCCACTTCTCTATGTATTTAGTGGAGAATACTATTTAGAAACCAAGATCTGAATGCTGGGTGTGCTCCTTGCTGTTGGAGCCTTCTCAGTAAATGAAGCTAGGAAATGAAAAGTGTGTGTGTGTGTGTGTGTGTGTGTGTGTGTGTGTGTGTGTGTGTTTATGGTAGTATCTATACATCTTACTCTCACTTTTTCTTCTCTTTCTAAATCATTGTGATATTTTTAATCCTAGTCCAACACTGAAGTCTACCTTTTAGTATTTCTATAAGTGCAATTCCCATTTCCAACTGTAACTTGGATCCTATTGTGCCTAATGTATTCACTTATTTGCTTAAGTGCAGAATATGCATAAGGTAGCTTAAAATTGTTAATTCATACCACTTAGAAAAACATTAACCACAGTTTAATATTTATTTGCAATTTTAAATATAGAATTTATGTTTAGTGAAATACTTAAAATTCAGAGGATTTTGACTAATGCGTGCCTTCAGCCCAACTCTTGTCAAGATGTAGACTTTTTATCATTCTAGAAAGTTGCCTTCTAGTTTAAAAACTCTTACCTGTGTCTAATTAGAATATAGAATAGCTATAAAGAAAGCATGTTTACTTTTGACTCTTGGATTAAGATCTCTATCAAGCAGCGTTCTTATAGGCTACTTGTTTTCTCTTATTTCTTCTGTTCATTTACTACAAATGAAATAATTTCAGGGCGATATTTGATTCTGGCAAAATCCCCTAGCTAGCAATCTTTTTTCACTTTGGTCTTTTTTTTAAAACTCCTAAGCTATGAACGATTGAATCTCAAAAAGATTTTAGTTGTAGTCGAGAACTAGTCATCCTTTATTGTATTATTTTGTTGGGATCATCATTGTAAAACGTGAGGAAATTCCAGAAAACTTTTAAGGGTTAATTTTCTGAAGCTATAATTGGCTTGTTTTCTACTATGAAGAAATTATGATAGTCAAAATTGACTCTTGTTCTTGAGTCAAACAAAGGTGCCATGAAGATGAAGAAACATTCAATGAGAGGAGACAAGTGATGAGAGAGGAAGCGTCCATAGAGAGGGGCAAATACATGATGTCATTTTGAAACAGCAGAGGATATAAATCCATTCATTGTCTATATGTACTTTATTGAAGTGAACTCAAAGTATAATAAATAAACAAAAAGTATATACCTGGATATTCATGCAGAACATTTTGAATCACATAAGGTTTGCTGCTGAGGATAAAAATAACAAAGAAGTATTTAGTGGAAAAGACATGAAACAGCTATAATTGAATATTTTCTTTCAGATAATCATATCTCAATAGATATATTGAAAAAAATCCTAAGAAGGTAAAATGACTAGAAAACATTTCAGATGGGAATAATTAGGAACTAAGGGCTGTTTTTCCCGAGAAAGAGTAGGTTGGCTGAGGAGTTGTAAGAATTGACCTCTATTGTACATAGGATTGCTATATGGAAAGTTTCAACTTATTTTTGGTTTGCAGAGATCAACTAATCAATATATTATGTATGTATTTGAGGCAGGCTTTGGTTCAATATAATGTAATTTTCCAGCATCTCAGCTGCCAATAATTATAACAACTTACCTTGTTTACAAATCATAAATAACCTTGGATGTTGAAGAGGAATTTTTTATTAAAAATATGATAGAGAAGAATTAGATATCTTCTAAGTTTCCATAGTGATGGTTAAAAAAAAGAGATTTAAATTTGCAAAACAGTTTCTTAGCTTTTGACAGAGTTTGAGTTGTGGAGGGAAGGGCACTCATACAGTGTGCTCTGAGTTTGCATGAAAGAGGTGAATGCAGCAGGAATAAGTAAATGTCAGTGACGTCAATACTTTCCCAAACACCTTCAGATCATGATACGAGGCGTATATAGTCACCATAAACTCTCAGCCTTTCACACCACTGAAGAGGAAAGACATTTAAAACCCTTACCTTGAAGAACTGTGAGTTCCTAAAATTTTATCAGAAAATAAATCCGGGCTTAGCAGAGCTAAGAGAAAATGGTTTATAAATAATTGTTGAAATAAAGTGAATTAATCGTCTTAGTAAGATTCAGTGTTAAATGTATTTTATTGTATTTTGAAATGTTTTAAAATTGATAATCCATGTTTGGTTTTATGTGCTAACACTCTATTAATTATAACATTTGATTACCTTATTCTTCAAACATGCCAGATAAAGTTTACTTAACTCCTTTTTTTTTTCAATCTGCCAAAAAAATTATCAAACAGACTAACATCTGTTTTGCATTATGGTGTGAGTCCCACTCTCTTTCTGCCCTTCCCCCACTGTGCACACTCTCAGGCGCTTGCTCTCATACCTTCCACGGGTGTGTTTCACTGTGCTGCATTATTTACACATGTGCACACATGGACTTGTACACATGCAACCACTATGTAGCTGCATTCACATGTGTATGTATGTACACTGATATGTAATGTGGAGTGAGACACAGGCACTGAGGTAAGAAAAGACCACTGAATTAGCAGGACCTCCTGAAATAATAAGACCTGACAGTTACTGTGTACTCACTCAGTGCTAAGCAATATGTCAAATGCTTTGCATGCTTCATCTCAGGAAGTGGTCATAACAGCTCTTTGAAATCCTGTTGTTAATTTTATTTTGCAAATCTTACATCTAGTATGGTGGTAGAAGTAAAATTTGCAATTGGTAAATGGAGCTTTTCCTAACCACTCTACCGCATGGTTGATAATGACACATAAAACCATGGTCTTCTCCCTCCCTTTTCATACCTAGATATAAGTTCACGTCTCCACATCACAATGTTACATATTATTAATACCTACTTCTATGGGTCATGGTGCCCGTGGTGACTTGGTGGGTGTGGTGGCACACACCTGTAATCCCAGTACCTGGGAGTCTGAGACAGGAGGAGCATAGGCTCAAGGCCAGCCACAACAACTTAGAAAGACCTTCAGAAATTTAGCAATACCCTGTTTCAAAATAAAAATAAAACAAGCTGGCGATGTAGCTTGGAGGTAGAATGTCTCTGGGTTCAATCCCCAGTACCAAAAATAAAAATAAAAATGAAAATGGAAGTGGTTTGCTCTCATGAGATATTTGGCAGTGTCTCAAGACCTTTTTAGTTTTCATAACTCAACAGATGTTACTAGCAAAGTCTTTCGATGCACAGGACAGAACTCACCCCCAACAAATAATTATTTCTCCCTGCCTGTTAATAGTGATATGGTAGAGAAACCCTGATCTAGAGAGATGTATATTTGAAGAGAATTGTAAATCATTATGTATTTGTAGTCAGGAAATTATTTCTCTTCAGGGGCTTCTTTTAGGTTGTTAGAAGACAGTGGCCCTGAGAATGTTTCAGGACTCTCCTGGTAGGTTACTCTGACTCACAAAATATGTAACTTTATTTCCAGTTCAGATAACAGTATTGTCACATTGTCCTTGACACTCAACTATGTTATGTTTCCAAGGTGTCTTGCCATCACGTGGTGCTCAAGAAAACACAAGCTTGGACAAGAAACCTGTTATGAAGTCATTTTTGTCTCAGTTCAACAGGTCTGACTTGATCTATATTATGCTGGGAATGAGGTAAAATACCCAGCAATAAATGAACAAGCCCTCATTTACAACTTTGAAACTGCTTGAGGCCTTGCCTTCCTCTTAAGTGCCTATTAGGAGGCCACATGTCACAAATTCAAAAGAACCAACAAGTCCTCAGCAAACTATAGTGTCCTCGGACCTACCAGATTTTCTAGTAATAGGAACATTCTAATATGGAGTTTAATTCTGAGTCAACAACCACAAAAATTTACAGGATAAGGAGTTGTTGGGAATGAAAAAAATAACTAAGAGGTATGGAAAAGTTGTTATGAGTCTAGGTTGTTGCATAATTGCTGTCAAAATCTGACAATTTTGTCTATTATGAAAGTACACAGTGGCAGTTACATACAGTTCTACTTGTATTTCGTTTTGCTCTCTGAACATACAACCTAGTGATGGAGTGCAGTGGTTGTGCAATTAACCTGTGCTGATTGTTGAGACCCTGGCTCTACATCTTATTAGTTGGGAATTGGGACAGTTGCTTAGCCTGTCTGTATATCAGCTGCCCAAAGTCTTCAGTTCACATATTTATGGAAAATGTGTATTTTGTTGGTTTGTCTTCAGAAGAGCGGGGAACTTACCCATCTTTTCATAATTCTATTACCATGTCTTAGTGCCGGAGAGAGTGTCTGTGGTTGATGTATTTCAGACACTTGTGAATGAACCAGTGCATGACTAAGTAACAATGTTTACTTCATGGAACTGTTTTTTTTTTTTTTTTTGCGGTACCGGGGATTGAACACAGGGGCGTTCTACCTCTGCGCTATGCCCCCGGCCCTATTTTTTATACTTTATTTTGAAACCAGGTCTCACGAAGTTGCGGAGGGCCTCACTAAGGAGAGAGAGAGAGAGAGAGAGAGAGAGAGAGAGAGAATGAGAGAGAGAGAGAGAGAGAGAGAGAGCTCTGAGGCTGGCTGCGAACCCGGATCCTCCGGTCTCTGCCTCTCAAAGTACTGGGATTATAAGCGTGCGCCACCACACCCGGCTCATGGAACTGTTTTAAGCACTTGGGAGAGTTTAGCTTGTGAAGCCTGGGTGAGATCATGTATACTGAAGTCTTCCGAGTACACACTAAGTGTTAAATGTTAGCTATCATTGTTAATTTGAAAAAAAGCAGGAGATCCTAGAGAAATTTTAGAGTTTTTTTTTTTTTCTCTTTCTGTTCTCACGTATTTTTATCTTCACTTTGAAAGTGCATTTTGGGTCAATGTCATTACTAAAAATTTGTCTTTATTAATCCCTGTCCTCTACTCTCAACATTCTCTGTAGACTATGAGAGATTAAAATTTCCTCAAAAATATTCATAACTAAGGCAAGTTTCCATTGCAAATAGACATCGTTCCAAGAAACTGTTTAGTGTCTTAATGAAGTTTTAGCTACCATCTCTCTTTCCAAGAGTCACATGGCTCCTTGGCTACATGGCTGGATCTTCTCAATGTCCTTCTTTATCATGGACAGGATCCCTTCTCTGTGTGATGATATGACTGTGATGGTGGTACTGCATGATTCACCGATTCACAATCTATTTACACATCAACTTTCTCTGTTGTGGACTAGGAAGTATTTTTTTTAGCTACTGCCAATATGAAGCAGTATTAATGAGTCAATCATCTTAAAATTGTACATGTATCTTTATTATGCCCATTTCTTTTTTATTAAGATTGTTTTCAATGCAAAATTTTGTACCATGAAACCACCTCTGGGACAGATTCTAAATGTCTGAAGAGTGGTTGTCATTCAGAGATGTCTAGTTTCACAATCATTTGTTTAAGTTCTAAAAATTACACTTGCCTGGACTCTATCCAGTGGAAACTCTGATTCAGTAGGACCAGGGAAAGGTTATCTATATATTCTGATGTAGTACCTGCCAGAATCTTTCTACTGGGACAGAACTTCTAAAACTTAGGTTGCATATAAATTGCCCTTGAAGCTTATTAATCATGTGGATACCCAAGTCCTTATCTTGAATGAGCCTGATACATAAGTTCCAGGGAACAGCAACAAAATCTGAATTTTCAATAACAGCCCCGGTGAACCTGTATGTCAGATTCTCTTACCATGCTTTCAGAAATGTGGCCCTAATTTATAGTGCAGGTAGCACTCTGTAAATTATTTATTGAGTGAATGAATGAATGGATACACTTCATAGAATTATTATAAGGTATAAATTAGAAATTTTATGTAATGTGCTAAATATGTTGCAAATGCTAAATATTAGTTCTAATTATAATTATTATTATTGTGTGGTACTGGGGATTGAACCCAGGAGCATTCTACCACTGAGCTCCACCCCTGGCCCTTTTTATTTTGAAATAGGGTCTCCTAAGTTACTGTGCACTGGCCTCAAACCTGCGATCCTCCTGTCTCAGCCTCTGAAGTACTGGGATTACAGGCATGTGCCACTAAGCCCAGTGTAATTATAATTAATTTGAAAAGAGCCATTGATCCAGATGCTTTGAATTCTTTTTCTTTTCTACATCAGTCATTCTCATCATTAGTTTTTACCCTTAGAGTTGAAGAAAAGGGCAGACTTAGGCGGGCGTGGTGGCGCACGCTTGTAATCCCAATACTTTGGGAGGCAGAGACCGGACAATCCAGGTTCAAGGCCAGCCTCAGCTCTCGCTCTCTCTCTCCCTGTCTCTCTCTCTCTCACTCCTTAGCGAGGCCCTCCGCAACTTCGTGAGACCCGGTTTCAAACTAAAGTATAGAAAATAGGGCCGGGGGCGTAGCGCGGAGGTAGAATGCCCCTGGGTTCAATCCCCGGTACCACAAAAAAATAAAAAGAAAAGGGCAGACATTAAATAATTACAGGAATTATTTAACTATAATTATCATAATTTACAAGTGTCATAATTATTAATTATCATGCTAAAACAAAGAAAACATTTAAGATACTATGGTAGTAAGAGGTGGTCTGAACCTAGTTTAAGTTTGAGGAGGTTTCCTGAGAAAGGGAAGTATTCTATTTAAACTAGAACTTGAAGCATAAGTAGGAATAACTCAGGTAAAGAGTAAAGGAAAAGTGCCCCCCATACCAGGACCAGTATGAGCAAAATCCATTTGTTAGTAGGGTTGCTTAGAGATGTACAAGAGACGATGAAGGGAGACACCGAGCAGACCTTTGCACTAATCCACTTAGGGCATGAAGGCTACCTTGATTAGGGTTGTGGGAGTAGCAGCAGAAAATGTGAAGAGATTTATGATTTATGTTGGAAGTAGAAGGAACAGTTTCCAATGATGTGTTGGATGAGGGCAGTGGATGAGAAAATAGGAGCATTGGGGTGACTTCTGGTTTCTGGCACAGACTGATGAGTAGTAGTTCTCCAACCTAACAACATATATAATCTCCTGGAAGATTCAGAAAGAACCCATGCTTGACTTCTACTCCTAGTGAGTCTTGGTTTGGATGGGGCTTAGGCCTTGGTAGTTTTTGAAACTCCCATGTGATTCTAATGTGTAGCAGTCAAGGTGGAGAATTATTTGCTTCATGAATGTATCACTTGTAGACACATGGAAAATGACCAGGGTTTGGGGGAAATATAATAAATCTTACTTGGTCATATTGAGATATGGTATATGTGAAATATAGATCTCAACATATCAGGTAGGGAGTTAGATACAAGATCTCAGCTCAGAAGCATGATCTTGGATGGGGATATGACTGTAGGATGATATTTGAAGTCATGGGAATTTCCTCATCTTTTTAATTAGAAAAGTCTGCTCCCTCATGAATAATACAGAAATGCCACCACCATCACATAAATTTCATCAAATCATTTGTGGTAGTTCCTGGAGATGACACATGAAATTTCATCAGCGGGTGTATGATTTTCTTCTACTCTTTTACCGAGTTGTCTTTCCCTCCAGACATCTGAAGATGGGATTCCACTGACTCAATGGGTGGGACACAGCATGTTAAGGGGTTGGTTGTCTCGATACTGGAAAGGGGATAGCTCTACTCCATTAGCTAGGGTTCCCACCACTCCAGATTCACACAGAAGTCCTTAAGACCTCTTTCATTTAATATCACAATTTGAACACAGCAGCCCCACCAGGCTGCCAGGTGCCACACTAACACCTTCAGCCCTGGCCTCTACCCTTTTTATCAGTGAGTTTCAGATGCCCAAAGTGCCACCCTTGGAAGGAAGGAGCCATTAATGGGGGAGATACCTTTCTGTTATCTCAGTCTTCATCCTCATCCTCCTTCAGGAAAATGCAAGCACTCTCACCCACTGTGAAGCACCCCAGTTCTCAAATGGGTTCAAGGCCTAAATGATATATTTTTGTGGAACTACATATTGAACACAGGGGCATTCTACCTCTAAACTATACCCTGGCCCTATTTTAATTTTTTATTTTGAAACAGGGTCTCTCTGAGTTACCATGTGCAGGCCTCAAACCTGGGAACCTCCTGTTTCAACCTCCCAAGTACTGGGAATACAGGTGTGCACCACCATGCCAGTGTGTGTGTGTGTGTGCGCGTGTGTGTTTAGATAGTTATAGTCCATCTCCTTACTTGGAAAGAAAGGGGGAAGATGCCTGGAGATTGATTAAATGAAATCAGAGGTGACATATATCCAAATTTATATCTTCTCTAGAAGATGTCTACACCAAATATGGCAGGCAAGGTTTCTGATATGCCAGAGAGATAATGCCAAACAGCGATAGAAATTTTATATCAATAAAAAAGTGCATATCCTTTGGCAAATGTTTTCAAGACTTGTTTTGAACTGTGATAGCTACAGTATATTCTATGTTCTAGATATTAATAAAATAGAAATAGTTGACACAGATTGTTACTGCCTCAAGTGTAGTCTAACTTGTAAAATAAAGTGAAAACCAGCCTAGTTAACCAGTCTGTTTAATCTATGTCAAGAAAGACAAAAGTATGAGGCAAAAATCTCTGGATTCAGTGTAAAACTTGACTTGGTCGTGAGAACCTCTCATCTGAGATGGAGGACAAGTTCATTCAGTTTTGCTGTGGATCACAGTTGCTGAAGTGGTCATATAAGCACACAACACAACACTTCTAATGCCAGTCTGAATCATTACAAGTGACGACAAGGAGCCACCAAAAAGTCTTACAGGAGCTCTTTGGAAAAACTCGCATTTTCTTATGAAGGAAATGAAGAAGCATGAGTTAAAAAGTACTAATTTGAAGTTCTGTATACCTGTCATGTTGAACTTTTTTTTTAAGATAGGAAAAAACGATTCATAAATATATATCTACTTATATACACACATACATATATGGACATATGTCTATGTCTATATGTGAACATATGTATGTGTATAAGATTCTGTGTTCACAGCAGCTTTATTTATTTTTTACATGTTTTTATTGGTGTATTGTAGTCTCACAATGTGTGTTTTGTCACTTATAATGATGATGATTAGTTTATTACTGTTATCGTTTACATGAAAGAATCTTTGGGTATTCATTTTGGCAAGAAGGAATGTTATTGAGATAGGATACCTATACCTATTTAATGTATACAACTTTATGAGTTTGGGAATAAGTGTGCAACCCTGAAGCCATCACTACCAGCAAGGCCAGAAGCTTATCTATCACCTCACAAAGTTTTCTCCTGCCTCCTTTATTATTAATATGTGAGCATATTACAAAAGATCTGCCCTTTTTGCAAATTTTAAGTATACTCTATGCAGTACTCTTAGCTATAGACACCATGATGTATTGTAGATATCCAGAATTATTCATCTTGCATAACTGAAACTTTGCATCCTTTGAACATCATCTTCCCATTTCCCCATCCCACCCCCCAGATCCTGGCAACCAAATTCTACTGTCTGCTTCTATGAATTTGACTATGTTGGAGTCCTCATGTAAGTGAGACCATGATTTATTTGTCTTTCTGTGTCTTGCTTATTTCACTTAGGGCAAGAAGAAATTTTGGACTTCAGCCCTTAGCAAACTGAAAAGCTTCCTTTATTCTGTTTCAAATAAAACTGCAAAAGGATCACTGAAGAAATTTTGCTCAGATTTATCTTTTTGTAGAGGCACTACTAAAGTATTTTTTCCAAATAGCTAAGAAACCACTATAAACATTTCAACCAGAAAAGCCATAGGTATGCAGGCTCAACACTGAAAGGGAGATTGCTGGCAATGCCAGTAAGAATCGCTGTAGACAACGAAGCATTGAAGTTTCTCCAGAAGACCTACCGGGACAGTGCCAGCTCATTCTGGCTGCCCATGGTTCCCGCAGTGTTGCATGTTGTCCCAAGAGAGTGGGTAAGTGTAGGGACACTGGGGGAGAGATCCTATGTTGTTCATGGCCAGGAAGGTACCAACTGTCTTTCTGCAATGAAGGAGACTATGAAATCCATTCTTTTTTAATCATATGGAAAGTCAAACAACTTTAATGTTTGTATTAGAAAGTAGCTTATTTGAAGTTTCATGTTATTAATAACATGGAGGCATCTGCAAATATAAAATATTTAATGAGAATCTACAACATCTGCTCTAGGAAACTTTAAACACAGTTGCATTGTCTTTTTTTAGTCACTTGTCATTAATGAAAAGAAATCTAGGACAATGATTTCTTAGGGTAATTTGTAGGGGTGTCCTCAATTCTATCAGGTGCTAGGCAACATCCTCATTAGTAACCTAAAAGTTAAGTTTATGATAATATAGCCTACTTGCACACATAATTTCCAACATATTAAGGTATTCCTCTAATGGTTAAAGAAGAAATAGTTATTTCTAATTAAATTGTGTGTGTTTGGAAGCAAATACGAGGACAAAACTATATTGAAAAAGTAAAAGGTGCTTCCACATAGAGAAACACTGTGGATATGACTAAAACTAATACAAGTGATTATATTTATGATTAAAATGTCATAATGGGCATCGACATTGGTCATGTCCTTTTCTTGAAAATACTTTTTTTTTATTCTTGGTAAAGTGCTGATAAAAACAGAGAACAAAATTTTATCAATTTATGACATTTACATTTCTGGAAAACTCAGTATACACCAAAAGAGTTAAATAGCCTTGCATTTATATGTAAAATAGATTTTATTCTAAGTGCAGAAAATTGCAAAGAAGTCTTAAATTTACATAAATGTCCAGTGGGAGAATAAACATCAATAGAGAAGCCAGTGATTATTCATTATGCATGACTGCCCCACACATTCCAGGAAGTCTAGCATCCCTGGCTCCTGCCCAATAAATGCAAGTAGCTCTCCCAATCTTGGAGCTGTATGAGTTATAGCAGCAATAACCCCTTGTCTCCCCACCTCCTATTGAGAACCACTGTTTAGACAGCTCAGTGGAGGAACTTGAAAGTTTTCCCATGTGATCCTTTTGTACTAGGAAAAACATTTTTTTTTTTCTGGTGAAGCTATGATGGTAGTCAACAAAGGCCCCTGCTATATGGTTAAATTAAGACACACATCCTTCACTGGACAGTTCCAGAATACTGAGGCCCAGCCATAATATATACAGCTAGGGAGGGATCTTACATATTAACTAATGCAACCTGCTTAATAAAAGATGAGGGAATTGTAAGGCTGTTACAGTGTGGAACAATTATGAGTACCGACGACGTAGCTTTATACCAATTGTTTCTCACAATAACTAGGTGATGGAGATATTATTTTCCTGTTTTACAAATGAGAGAACTGAGGCTTAGCTGGTAGGCAGCAGCTCCCAGGTTGGTCAAACTCCATAGTCTATGCTTTCTCTGCTATGTCTTCCATGGGCAAAATTTCAGAACCAGTTAGTGAACCAAGGCTGGTTTTTCATAGCCTTTGTAAAATAGATTTTACAAAGGTAAAATAGATACCAACGGCCATTCATCTGCACATTTCTTCCCTGTACTGCATCCCCATTCACCTAACTCTCCTGCTGTTTCTCTACTTTAGGGGTTGGCAAACTGCCCCATGCCAGCCAAATCCTGACTTCTACCTGCCTTTTTAAATAAAAATTTAAAGAAACATATTGCTGATGCCCACATTCATGCTCTAGGGCAAAGTTGAGTAATTATGATAGATGTCATAAGGCCCCAAAGCCTAAAACATTTACTATTTGACCCTTTACAGAAAAAGTTTGCTGATACCTGCTCTATGTTAAAAAATTCTTCCCTTTTGCTGTTAATATTTGCCTCTGCCAGCACATTAATGACTTAATTGCTTAGTGTTATTATTTTTAGAATCACATCTCTTTAAAAGGGCCTCCTGAGAATAGTTAGTTGAGCCAAGAAATGACCCTAAACATTAAGATTTATTAGGAAAGGAAAAGAAAGAATGAATTTGGGAAGAATGGACCTGTGGTTGCTCCCCATAGGACTCTATGCATGGCTTTCATCTGTGGGTACTATGAGCCTTCCAAGACCCTCATTCTCAAAATCAGAACTGAAGAGAATATGTAGAGGTTCCTCAGGATCATTTCCAGTTCATATTAAGTAAGCAGACTTAGGCAGCAATGTCTAAGTTGGGCACTAGCAAGAAGCATTTTTTCTAGTAGGGCAGATATCTGTCCAGATAAAATACTGAGGCACTTTGACAAATACACAAGGGAAAGAACAAAAGCTGTCGTATGAATGCTGATTCAGACAATATTTTATAACCTAGTTCTCAGGAAAATAATATTTTCCATATTTTGAAAATATACAGTGTGTGTGTGTGTGTGTGTATAAAATGTCTTTTAGAAAATAACTTTAATTTAGCTAGTAGGTAGATGTGCTAGCTATCAATGTATTGACTTTTACCTCCACCCCATCCTTTTTTCCTGATCGGTGATAACAAAGATGGGCCTTGTTAAACATTGCCAGTTGGGGGTACTGGAGGGACACTAGGGGATAGGTTTTGTGGTTTTTGTTTGTTTGGCTTTTTCCCCCAGCAATGCCCTGGCATTCAGCATCAAGGGGCACTTCCCCGGCTTCTCCCAGTACAATCCCTACCTCAGGCAGTTTCCAGCAGGAAGTTCAGTGGTTTTCCTGGGTACAGCTAACAAGTTCCATGGGAGCACCATGATGTTTCTCAGTGAATCAGCAGTAACCCCCTTCCTGCCCCTGCCTCTTCCAGGTGGCTTCCCCAGGAGTTCAGCTGCTGCCCCAGCTGGCTTCCCAGCGAGTCAGCAGTAACCCAGATAGGCAGCTCCCAGAGAATTTCATCAGTATCACAGCAGGCAGCTCTTGGTTGGCCTAAGTGACAACTAGGGATTCTCCCTGGCCCAGAACAACCCATTGGAATTTTCCACCACTCGGGGGGCTTCAGCTAAACTCTCTCTGGTGAGATCTGTGTTCCAGCTCAGGGAGAATTCTCCTCTTCCAAGTTGTTCCTCCCCAGAGAACTTCCCTGGAGCACTCTCTTCAGCAGCCTTTCAGTATCTTCAGACTTTTCTCCTTCCGCCCGTTTTTACTTAATTCCCTGTGACTCCAATCCCCTCTTGCGATTTCTTTAAGTTAAACTTTCCAAGTTCAAATTACTGTGCGGTTTCTCCCCTCTGATTGGAACATAACTAAAATAGCAGACAGGTAAGAACAGCCCATGTTTGTCCTTAAAACACTTTATCTGGTAGGCAAATTAAATTTTTGCAAGTATAAAGAGCTGAAGGATTGAAAAGACTTTTGGATAAGGCTTAAAATGAAATTACTGAATCATTTTCTGCTTTTGAACATGTTCCTTTTGTAAGACTACCTCTGGGAGTTACTGTTAACAATGACAATGGGGCAGAGAAACACTCGATTCATCGTTCTCTCAACCTCCTACAGAAAACAAGAGAATTAACAGAAAACTTTCTAGTTTTGGTCTCTATGTTGAATATCTTACTTGAGTTCTGTATATATCTTAGTTCTTTTACACATTAGCCAGATTTATCCATATCAGCTGCTTGCTGAAAGTGAGATGTGTGCTGTTCATTTCCATTTCAACCAGCAGACATTTCTACAGATCAGCGAAGCAACGGCGGAGGTGGTGTTGAGATTCAGAAGCCCTGAAGCTCATGTGCTGATGTGTTGTCTGTGAAAGCTGAGGGTGTGCAAGGTCGAGATAGGATCGGGAAGTCAGCAGAAGAATGGGAGACAGGGCTAAAAGTGCCCAGTCATACCTGAATAGGGAGGTAGGAGTGTGGGGCAGGAGATGACTTAGAGAGCACCTAGCTCCCACCATCTCTGGAAATGTCATACTAATAAAGGAATTCTTTATCAAGAAGAAATTATTTGAAAACTTCCCTTGATGTCTATGAGAATTGTATTGTGAAATCCAGGGGTAGCTAGACATAGCTATATATTGTTTTTGTTGTTGTTGTTGTTTGTTTTTGTTTCGATTCTTTGTAGTGCTGGGAATCAAACCCAGAGCCTCCCACATGCTAGGGAAGCCCCACTGAGCTGCACCCCTAACCCTGGTTGTACATCAGGATCAGTCAAAGTTTTGACTAAAAAAAATGGATGTTTGGATCCTACTCCAAATTTACTGAATACGAATCTTTAGGGGTGATGTCCTAAGATCTCTCTTTTTATATATCTATGTTTTTTGTTTGTTTGTTTGCGGTACCGGGGATTGAACCCAGGGGCGTTCTACCTCTGCGCTATACCCTATATCCCCGGCCCTATTTTTTATCCTTTACTGAAACTGGGTCTCACTAAGTTGCGGAGGGCCTCACTAAGTAGCTGAGGCTGGCCGCGAACCTGGATCCTCCGGTATCCGCCTTCCAAGTACTGGGATTACAAGCGTGCACCACCACGCCCAGCTCTATATCTATATTTTTAAGTTTTTATTTTGAAATAATTATAGACTCACAGGAGTTCAGTCAGTTTCTCACAATAGGAACATTTATATAGCCAAATTTAGAATATTCATCTTTAAAAGCTCTCCAAATGATGATTATTTACTTAGCTGGAAATCAAGTGTAATAAGTGAGTAATTATTCAAAGAAATGGATTAAGTTGGCTACTTATAATACTGGAATATTAAGCAATCTAAAGTCATCTTTTATAGATTACACAGTTCATGCTTTGGTATGATTAGAGGAATCATTCACAATGATTCACTAAAAATTAAAGCTTTAATTAGTCATTCTTTTCCACTGTTTTTTGAGGTGCTCACTCCCTGAGCCAGCTCATATGAAGAGATTTTCAGGTTTTTCTTAAAAACTTCACATCTTACTAATACTTTTCTGACAAATGCAAGCAAGAGATAGTGGGAAAATAGAACTGTGTGACCAGATGTATCAGTCAGCTTTCTGTCACTGTGACAAAATACCTGAGAATTTCAACTTAAAGGAGAGATTTAGCTGGGAAGGAGAGAGAGAGAGAGAGAGAGAGAGAGAGAGAGAGAGAGAGGAGAGAGAGAGAGAGAGAGAGGAGAGAGAGAGAGAGAGGGAGGGAGAGTTGTTGGAGATTAGATATACCCTTCTTCAAGGACCACCCCCCCTTACCTAGTTCCTCCAACAAGGCCCCACCTACTCAAATTTCCAATACCTCCCAATAGCGCCACCAGCTGGGGACTAAGCCTCCCAGTACATTAGTCCTTTGAGGGACATTGCAGATCCAAACTAGAACACCAATCCTCTACAGATAGCTGCTAAAATCTGTCTTCCCTTTGAAATTTTCTCTTTAGAAAATTCACCTCATTCCACTTTAGTTTTAACTTCCTCTACATTTCCATTTGATTCTTAACAGTGGTACTAGATTAGAAAGACTTCACCTCCCCTGGCAAGCCATTCAATTATTAACTTATTCATTTCTTATCAGCTCATGATTTTAAACATTAGTGGACATAGATGCTAGTCTCAGATCTCCCACTTACTGATTTTCTGACTTTAACCAAGAAATTTAATCTAACCGATTTTACATCATCATCATGAAAATAAAATGGATGCTAAATTCTGTTTATAACACAGATTTGTTTTAAATCTCATCCAGAATACACTGTGAAAGCTACAAAATAAACTATTAGATATTTATTATGAGAATATTGGAAATGGTTAGGATTTCCCTTCAGTTATCTATTTTACTTCTTTTTTATGGAATGAATTCTATTCGTTCTTTTTTTCCCTTTCCTTATTCCTCATGTATCATTTTCACTTCCTTTTTTAAAAAATTGTACAAGAAGTTCTTCAAAGTTTTATGCTATATAATTTTTGGGTAGAATTTAACATGTTGCTCAAATTATATAAGCACTGGACCCTCTTTCCTATGACATCTAAAGCACTCATACATGTAGGTACCCTTTTCCCACTAGAATATAGGTAGTAGTATTCAGCTGACTCATTCTTTCTTTACTAGAATATGAAAGGAATCCCAGGAAAGGTAGGTGAATGGAATGCCCTGTGGCTCAAGAACTTCATAGTCTAGGGGATTATGTGGGAATATGAGAAACCTTTCAATGAGGAAAGCAACCCTTAGTTATGGAAAATACGGCTCATCCCACTTCCTTAAACAGATACCCTGCTTTCCCCCTAATGCCTATGAGTCCCAAGCATACTGAGTCCATAACTACTTTCATGGTAAATGTTCCCAGTATCATCATTCCATGGAAATAACCATGTCTGAGGGAAAAGAGTAAAAGTGGTGTGAAATGTGGGTAAACAGCTGTGTCCTCTGTTGACTGTATCTTCTGTGCTTTTCAGTTCTACGTATATGAGACAGGGTGCTCTAGAAAGACAGATGCAGTAGCATATGTATATAGATTATGAGAGGGAATTTATTAAAGCAGTTGGCAACTGAGAAGTCCCATGACAGGGGGTTTGCAGGCTGGAGACCCTGAGATAATGGAAGCATGGCTAAGTCCACAGCTAAAGGCCTCAGAGCCAGCACCTCATGGCGTAACTCTCAGTCCAAGGCTGAAAGTCTGAGTACACAGGAGGGGGCTGCTGGAGTGCAAAGAACAGCAAGCCTGGAGTTCTGATGCCCAAGACAGCAGGTGAGCATGCACCTGCACAAGTATATCCTTTAAAGTTTTTTTTTTGTGTGTGTGGTACTGGGGATTGAACCTGGGGGCATTCTACCTCTGAGCTACACCCCCAGCCCTATTTTTTATTCTTCATTTTGAAACAGGGTCTCGCTAAGTTGCGGAGGGCCTCACTAAGTAGCTGAGGCTGGCCGCGAACCTGGATCCTCCGGTCTCCGCCTCTCAAGTACTGGGATTACAAGCATGAGCCACCACGCCTGGCCCTTTAAAGTTTTAATGTGCCAAAGTTTGTCTTTTAACACTAGTGAAGAAGCAAGAGGGAGCTCTCATACGTCCTACAGCAAGGCTTCCTTCTCCCGCCTGGCTTATGTTGAAGGTTCTTCCTCTGGGCTTGTCTGCCTGAATTGTGGGTTTTTTCTTATTTGTTTGTTTTGTTTTCCTTGCCTGCCTCTTATTTAATAGATAGAGAACTCCTTCAGGACTGGAAATTTGCTTTAATTTTTGTCTTCCCGTTTTCAACACAGTACTTGGTTTATCAGTTTCTCTTTCTGTTTGCTGAAGGAATATAATCCAATTAATGGGAACTGGGGGGAACAGAGCAATTAGGGAGTTGGGAGTTGAGCAGAACAAATAACTGGAGCAGAGGGACAGGCTGGAAAGAAGGAATATAGTTAAAAGAAACCATTGACATATGTCAAAGCCACATAGGGGCACAGCTCGCTCATATTCTGCTTCACAATTTGGTGATCATTTATATGTCTGCTTATCTGAGGCAAATCAGTTCTTAATTTTATATTACAACATAAGGCAAAAGGGAGATGGTATAGTCTAATGGAACATTTTTAAAAATGTGTGTTGTTAATATAAACAGATACTAAACAAACAAAGATAGTAGATGAGATGACGCTGAAATAAAGTTTTTGCTATTGTCATTTATTACAAGACCTCACAGAACTTTTAATGTGGCCATCTCTAGCACATTTAGTGTGGGATGATCACACACACATATATTTGACCAAGAAACTCTTTTTTAAAAAATGTCAGCTCTTGGAACCCTTGGATAATTCTTTGAGAAATGTGGTGTAGCATATTTTACTCTGGACAGATACCTCAGTCATATATTCCTGTGTGTTCTACTTTCTTCTAGTATGACATTTAACATCTACCTGAGCTTTGCTCTACTTCCAGCCTATAAATGAAAATAATAAAATCCAGCCTCTCTCAACCTCTGAGGGGATATTACTAAGTTCAATAAAATAAAGAATAAAACATGAAAAGTGGATATTATCTTTGCTCCCTACTGGATCTTCAAGAGTAACACGCCACAGAGCAGCATTTCCTAGTGCCATCTTTTAAAGCACTTAAAAACACAAAAATCAAATAGAACTTGAAAATCTCCTCAGACTGTTAAAGGGTATTTAGAACGAACTTTAGCGAGGCAGGAGACAGAGGCACACAATTCCTTGTGAAAGGGAAAGGCCAAAAGGAGAAAAGCACCCCTGGTGTCACTTTTTGGCTGGTTCTTTCTGTTCTCCTTTTGCTTTTAACTTTAGCTCCTTTCAGAGATTGCCTGAGGACTGAGGAGAGGGGTCACCTTGAGTAAAATTTCTGCTGAGAGGGGACTGTCCCTACCTGTGGTGCCTCAGACCCTGATGCGGCCCTTTCTCTGAAGAGGCAGATTTTCTATTGTCAGCCTGTCTATTCACCAGTCCATGGACTGAAGTACCAGTGACTAGTGTAGGAGTCAAACACTACTAAATTTCTAGTAGCAGTGTCTAGACGCTGAGTATAAAGAATGAGTTTAAACTTAGCACAATTCACACTAGCCAACTCTGGAACCTACCTAGGTGTCCATCAACAGATGAATGGATTACAAAACTGGTGTATATGCACCATGGAATTTTATTCAGTCATAAGCAAGAATGAAATGATGTCATTTGCAGGAAAATGGATGGAACCAGAGAATATTATGCTAAGTGAGATTAGCCAGTCTCAGAAAGTAAAGGGTTGTATGTTTTCATTCATATGTGGAAATTAGAAATTGGGAAACAAAAGGGACATCAGATAAACAAGGAGAGATTTCAGCAACAACAAAAGGGGACAAAGGAAAGGATGTGGGGGAGGGAGACTTGGTGAAGGTAACAGTTCAAATGACGTTGTGTACATATGTGAAATTATCAACACCAATCTCAATAACATGTCTGGGGAAGAGGAGGGAGCAGGGAGGGATCCATAGCACTAAGTGCCCTGTGCATGTGTGTTTCTACCACTCTGAACCTCACTATGATGTATGATTACAGTGGACCAAAAAAGTATTTTTTTTTTTTTTTTTTTTTTTTT
>PVJS01033325.1:0-22321 GCA_004027185.1 Glis glis | reverse complement strand
GAAGCTCCTTAGACATTACCTGTGCACAATCTTCACTTGATTGCACGGTGTAAGGGGACCGGGGCTCGCCAACCCAAATACGCCACTGGGGCAGAAGCATGGCTTTGAGCTAAAGACATTTCTGCTCCTGAAATCCCTCATCTGCCTAAAAGCAGAGCCTCTAAAATAAATCAATTATCATACATTTCTCCGTGGGAGCTGCTCCAACATCCCTTTCAGGAGGTTAGAAGTCAGCGCTCGCCAGACAGACATTGTCCCTAAACACCCTGACTGCCATCTGGTCTCCTGTGGGCTGATGGTGAGCACAGTCCACTGTGCTTGCCCAGGTGGCCCTGGCCCCCAGCCCTCTGCAGAGGGGACTTGAGCTCCCTGGCTGCACCGCCCCTCCCGACATTTGCTTGGCTCTGTGATGCTCCCATGCATGTACAGTTAAAAAAAAATTTAAACTCGTATGCTTTTTTTCTTGTTAACCTGTCTCTTCTCAATTTAATTCACGGGTCCCCAGCTGCCACACCTGAGAGGGTGGAGGAAAAGCTTTTCTCCCTCAAGTGTGTTGAAATGAGTTTTCTCACTGAGTCTATCCAGCAGCCGGTGGGATTTCTCAGCTAAATTAGTTCAGGGCAGGGGTTTGTAACAGCAGAGCCCTGACAGGGAGCGTCTAAGAAAAACAACTTTCCTAGCACAGCTCCCACTTCAACACATTTCCCCTGTGATTGGTTTATACCAGGAGATGGTTTTTAGCTGCGCTGGTCTGTGCCCGGAGGTGGGAGAGGCACGGTCGTCACTGCGGTTCTTTGGGGCTCTGCACAGCATGCATCAAGGCGTGGGGGGCATGGCGCATGCGAAGAATCTGCAGGTCCACGGGGCACCAGAGGCTGCTCTGAGGGTGGAGGGTTGGGGGGCAGCAGAGCACAGCCGTTTCCAGGCAGGGGTTCCTCCTCTGAGCTGCCCCGCCGAGCCCCCTGCAGTCGGGCTGGGGCTGGGTGTAGCAGTCGCTGGACACTGTGGTCTCGGGTAGCTCCCTCCCTGGGCTCCCCCAGAACTGAGGCGGCAGCATCCTGTCCCCAAGATGTCCCTGTAAAGTTCATGGTGGTGACAAGGGAGGTGGTGGTAAGCACCTGCGATGGGGTTGACTCTGCCCTTGCCCATCAGCTGCCCGAGCAGAAGTCACTGGGCTCCCTGTGGGTGCCGGGGAGGCAGGTCAGGGTGCAGGGCTCCTGGGAGTCCAGGGAGAGGGGGCAGGGGGCTCGTGGAGTCCAGGGAGAGGGGGCAGGGGCCTCGTGGAGTCCAGGGAGAGGAGGCAGGGGGCTTGTGGAGTCCAAGGAGATGGGTCAGGGGGCTTGTGGAGTCCAGGGAGAGGGGGCAGGGGGCTCGTGGAGTCCAGAGAGAGGGGGCAGGAGGCTTGTGGAGTCCAGGGAGAAGGGGCAGGGGGCTTGTGGCCATCATGGCCATGCAGCCCCCTCCCAGCGAGGCTGTGCCCACTCAGTCAGCACGCCACACCCCGAGATTCCCCCTTAATGGTCAGGTCCTCTCTGGCCACCTGTAGGTACCTCCAGGTGAGCCACAAAGTGCTAACTGGTCACATTGGTGATTTCCGTCAAAGTTAAATGCTCTTAAATTTGCACTTGAACTGTAATTGTCAGACATAAATACCAATGGCAAAATTTATGCTGATAACTTACATTTTTAAAATTTGCATCCTATAGAATAACAGTAAATAGCAAATGAAAAGCAGGTCATGGGGGAAAAAATGAGCTTCATATTCCAGCACCTCATACAGCCTGTTTCCCAGTTTGTGGGCGGGCTGGCACGTTTATTTGGGACTGGGCCCTGAGCGCCCCTGAGGGTGAGTCTGTGCATGTGCTGGGCCTCATCCCAGGTCCCTGTGGGCTCCCTGTGGGGTTGACGGGCCCAGCCTTGAGTGTGTCTCTGGAGGTGTGCTCCTCTGAGGCCTGCCTGCTGGCCTTGGGCAGGTCTCCTCCAGGTTGCTGGAGAAAAGCTCTCTGTGGGGCTGGGCGTGACCTTGGGGGGGCCGAGGTGCCTAGGATGGGGGACAGAACTCTTGGAGCCTAGGCTGGAGCATCTTGGGGCCCCTCTATACTCCACCCTGCAGAGGCCTCTGGGACTCACAGCTGCAGGCCCCAGACCAGGGATTCCTGCAGGAAGCTGCAGAGACCCTCAGGGAGGGTCCCCAGGAAAGACCTCTCCTCCCGCACCAAGAACACTGGCTCCTGAGGGGCCTCTGAGCCACAGCAGCGCTGAGCCCATGTCTGTGGACCCACGAGGTGGAAGCCAGCGCCTTCCTGCAGTCCCCTCCCGAGCTGGGGCAGGATCTCCTGTCCGTGCTTCGGAAGCTGAAGAACATGGGGGAACACGGCCCGCGTGACTCTAGGGGTGCGACCCTCCCTGCTTCCCCACCAATCACACATGTTTGAAAACAAATCTATGAATTAAAACATTTTGACAAGCTGAGGAGCGATCCCCAGGCTGCCTGATGAATTAAAAAAGAAACCTGAAAAATTTACGCCTATTTCATCCTGGCACAAAACGAACATGCTGTTCGGGCTCATAAATTTTTATAAAGGAACGTTGCTGAGAGAGAGCGCCAAGCTTCGGCAATGTTCTCTGCTCCTACGGCTCTGGAACAAAACTGTACCCTTGGAAGGGAGGACAGCCAGCCCTGGCCCGGGGACACGCAGGGAGCCTGGCCTTGGTAGAGAATCAGGAGGTCTGCGAGGGGCCCTGGGGCACCTCCACAAAAACAAGGTCTTGCTGGTCTCCGCGCAGTGACTCGGAGCCCCAGGCGGGGCCACCTGAGGTGTGGCTTTCTAGCACAGGGACCCTGGCAACTGCAGATGTGGCCAAGGGGCACTGGGGAGCAACACACCAATCACACTCTTCTCATGAAAGGGACACGGCCAGGACCCTCTGAGCTGCAAGGGCAGGAAGATGCAGGGGTGAGGGACATTTAGGGACTGGTCACTGCTCTTCTGTGAACAGCAAGGGGTCCTGGGGAGCCTCGCAGCTCGTGCCAGCCTGGGTTGACTGGACGGGGACCCCAAGGGGGAGCAGCAGGGCGCCTGCCTCTCCTGCTCTTGGAGGAGCTGCCTGGCAGGGCGGCGTCCTCAGTTCCTCTCCCTGGAGGCTGGGCCCAGCAGGGACAGCCAGAAGGGAACATGGAACAGAGGTCCCCTGAGCTTTGCACCCAATGAAAGATTCATCCCAGAAGCCCAGGGCCTCAGAGCCAGCTGTGCCGCTGTCTCAGCACACGGAGGAGGGAACCAAGGCAGAGCGGAGATGCCTGGCTGCTTTCCTGGCCAGTTCCCTGGAGTCTGAATGCAGAGGTCTCTGACAGAGGCTGAGCAGGGGCACCTGAGCATCTGCCGCTCTCTGCTGGCCCGCGTGGGTTTGCTGCTCCTCCCAGACCAGGCAGGCCTGCTTCCTGCTATCCAAGGGTTTGCACTCAGTATACCCACCAGTCTGAGGGCTGGGCAGGGTGCCAGGGCCTCCAGCAGGGATCTCAGGACAGCGGCTGCGCAGGGAGGAGCCAGCACGGGCAGCAGATGAGCCTCATGGGCACCAGTACCTGCTGCGCAGCCTTGGAGTGGCCCTGTGCCTCTACCATGGAGATGCGGGTCCTCGGGAAGAAGCTTGGGGCACAGGGATGCAGTGGTCACGGTGTGGACACCCCTCTTCCTCTGACCACCTGTTCCAGCTTGGCCAAGGCACCTGGCCTGCCTGTGCCTCAGTTTCCTCAACTGGGAAGTAGGAGTGACTGTTGTGCTTGGAGGGTCGTTTGCTGACTAAAGTGTAGCGCATGCCCGGGGCTCAACTGCTCCAGGTCTCCGTCATGGCCAGCTCGGAGGGCTCCGCTGGGGCCTACAAACACGGTCCTCAATTTGCTTTTATACCCAGAGACCCCCGCGACATGGAAGGCACAGGACCACCAGCCCCGGGGACACGTCACAGTCCAGCAGTCCAATGTGAGGGACCAGGGGAGAGTCTTGTCCCCCACGGCTGGGCCATAGGGGCCACAAATCCAGCCCTGAAGGTCACGGTGGGTAGAACGAGCGGCACGGGCTTACGGCTAACGTCGCACCTTCGATCATGTCTCCTGGGTCCTAAGTCCCAGGTGGAACATGGGGGCGCTTCCCCTGTCCCTGACCACAGAGGTTGTGACATATGGACAGACAGTCACTTAGTTCCTATGGGACTTCATTTTACTGAGGTGCAGCCAGACCTGTCTGATTTCCACGGGCGTCACCCCATAAACACACTCTGCCACTTGGGACCCCATCCACTTGTCAATGTTGGATGAGTTGGTGACACCCTGTGTGTGTGTGTGTGTGTGTGTGTGTGTGTGTGTGTGTGAGTGTGTGTGTGTGTGTGGTACTGGGGATTGAATCCAGAGGCATTCTACCTTTTAGCTACACCCCAGTCCCATTTATTTTTTTTGAAACAGCGTCTCACTAAGTTGTGGAGGGCCTCACTAAGTAGCTGAGGCCAGCCTCAAACCTGTGATCCTCCTGTCTCAGCCTCCCAAGTACTGGGATTACAGGTGTGCTCCACTACACCTGGCTTATAACGACAAGAAACTGAGCAGTTTGAACTCTGTTAACAGATGTAGGAAGAGAGAAAACATCCCATCGTGGGGAGACGACAGCTTAGCATTGTTTATAACCACTAAGGGTATAAACAGATACTGTCATGTGTGTAATTAGGAGGTGGTGAGACCGTCGTTCTGTTTCCATGGCGACTGCGGGCTCCATGGAAGACACGCTTCTCTGGACTGCTGAGGTGGCCCCCGTGGAACTTCGGGGCCTGAGAAGTCACGCATCAGGTCCAGCGGCTGGTTCTCTGTGGGGGACACTTTGAGCACTAAAGCATCTCAGATTGACGTGCGGGGTCTCCATCACGCATGCTCAGCTGACCTCGTCTCCTCCCACCACAACCCCTGCTCACTCTGGTTTAGTCCTGGTACCCTCCTGGCCCCTGCATGGTCTGGTGGGGGGAAGTGAGGGTCCCGCTCTGCACATCCTGGTAGGACCCCTCTCCTCCCACAGTCATGAGCCCAGTAGACAGAGGTGGACAGACAGCAATGGGCTAGGCCTTCCTCAGACACCATATTGCCACCTGCCGGAAACCCATCCGGGGGTGACTGCCACACACACCCCCAGTTAGAGTCAGGCAGTGCACGACCTGGACAACCGCACCTGGCAGCCCTGCCTGTTCCTCCTCTGGCCCTTCCAGTTCCTTCATTCTCCTCAGAGTTCCAATCACCAGCTGAGATAGCATGGTTTATTTTTCAAAGTCTCCCCCCACCCCCAACCTGGACTGGAATATCACATTCACAAAAGCGAGGACTTCTGTCAGTTTTATTCATGGTTGTCTTTCTAGTGCCTGGAACGAAGCAGGGGCTCAACACATACCTGTTGAATGAAAGAATGAAGTGCAGGGACGAGTGAATGAACGGCCGCCGCCCTCCTGTGTCCCCTCTGCACTGCACGGTGTCGCTAGGAGAGCCGCAGATGGTGTCACTGATATAGGTCCCTCCCCACTAGACTCGGGGTCTCGGCGTGTCCAGGTGGAGCCCCCCGGGCCAGGCTTCCGGCTGATGCTCCGTCTCTGAGAAGCTCCTCGGGGCGCAGAGGCCGGTGCACAATTACGCTGCCCAGCGCGGCCCTAGAGCAGGAGCCAATTGAGGCTACCACATCAATGTTTGAACAGCGCACAGGTGCCAAGGAGCACGGGTACAATTCACGCTCTGAAAACAGCTTTCGACTTCTGTAAAATTAAACATCTTGAGCCGGGCGTGGTGGCGCACGCTTGTAATCCCAGTACTTTGGGAGGTGGAGACCGGAGGATCCGGGTTCATGGCCAGCTTCAGCGCTCTCTCTCTCTCTCTCTCTCTCTCTCTCTCTCTCTCTACCTAGTGAAGCCCTCTGCAACTTCGTGAGACCCGGTTTCAAAATAAAATATAAGAAAATAGGGCCGGGGTGTAACGCGGAGATAGAACACCCCTGGGTTCAATCCCCAGTACCGCCAAAAAAAAAAAAAAACCAAACATCTTGAGTTGAATATTAGATCTCCCAGCAGCTGGGGCAGATTAGGAGCCCGAGGCTGTTTCTTAATTAGGAGGAGGAGTTTGATCTCCCGATTCCATCTCCTGGGGTCGAGTCTTGATAACTTAATTTCTTTCCATGTGACCTGGTGGCTCTGGAAACCTCCTGGAGCAGCAGCAGTTGATCTTTCTGATTTTAAAGATCATGAAGGTGGGGTCACCACCTGCCACTGGGGGGTTCACGAGGGCACCTGTGTCTGGCAGGTGCACACAATGCAGACACCAGGAGGAGGAAGGTGCCCAGCAGGAGCCACTAGGCTCCGGCCAGAGGCCCAGGCAACAGTGAGCCCCTGTCACCTTGAAGTGGATATGCGCGTCGGTGTGGGAGCGGTGCGGCCACACACCAGGCCCCAGCCGAGCACCCCTGACCACCGGCCTCCTGAGGACAGCAGCAACATGCCTGACAGTGTCTCTGCCCGGCACCTTCTCGTGGATGCTCAAGTGCAGTTCGGGGGTCCAGGGCCCTAGGGGGCTGTCACGTGAGGAGACCCTGGCTGAGAGTCAAAACCACAGAAGGGAATAAGAGGGCAGACCAGGGAGCCCCAGCCCCGCTCCCTAGACACCCCCAATGAACCAGCATCGGCCCAAAGCCTGCGGAGGCAACTCTATCACTGTGCTGCTGGATACAATGTACAAAAAGTTGCCACTTGTGATGTTGCTAACTTAAAGCCCCTGGGAGGTAGGGAACAGTTTTAGTAGCCATTGAAGTTAAGTTGTTATCAGTTTAAGACAGATCGTTACTGCTATGGATGTTTTATGTGTCTCCACAGGGACCCGGAAGGAAATATTAGGGAAGATGCATGGGAGTCAGAGCTGGTCACTGCAGTCAGCAAACACCAAGGAAGGCGGAGAGAGGAAGAGGGACAGAAGGACAAGACCGACAGAGCGACGGCAAGTCCTTCCCTGCTGCTGTGCTGCTGTGTGAACGGATCAGACTCCCCAGTCTAAAGAGGCGGAGCGCTGGATGGGAAATAAGACCCACTGCACGGGGGCTGCGGCGCCGCACTCCCTCTCACACCAGGACGCGCACAGGCTTCAAGTGAAAGGCGGGAACAGGGATTCCATGCAAACAGTGAGCAAAAGCAGGCAGAGGAGGCCACACTCATGTCAGACAAAATAGACGTGGAGCTAAAAACTGTCACAAGAGGCAAGGAAGAACACTGGATAATAATGCAAGGATCAAGTCACCAGGAAGAAGGACAAGTGTCAACGTGTCTGCACTGCCCGCGGAGCACCAATATGTGCAGGGGACACTGCTGGGACTGAGGGATAAGCGCACAGTAACGAGGCAGGAGCAGGGGCTCAACACCCTCTCCCCGCAGCGCCCAATCAGCCCGACGGAAGGTCAGCGAGGAGACGGAGCTCCTGCAGGACAGTACAGGGCAGCTGCACCTAGCAGACATGTGCGGAGCCTCCACCAAGTGTGGTGGCCACACTTTCTTCACAAATGCACGGAGCATTCTCCAGGTAGGTCACACCCCAAGCTGTGAAACAAATCTAACACATCGAAGAAGATTGCGACCATGCCAAGGACCTTTCCCGCCACCGCAGAATAAAACCAGAAGGAAAATGGTCTACTTGCAGATGATGTGATCTTACACAGAGAAAACCCTAAAATCTCCACCCGATAACTGTTAGATGTTAGAACTAATGAGCAGTAGCAAAGTCGCAAGATACAGAACCAACACGTAAAAAATCAGTTGCATTTCAATACACTAAAAACACCAATCCTCAAAGGAAATTAAGAAAGCAATCCCTTTTACAATATCACCCCCAAAAATAATGTACTAAGGAATGAATTTAGCCAGGAGACAAGACACTCATATGCTCAAAATGACAAAGTGTTGCTGGAAGAAATTAAAGAAAATACAAGTCAACAGAAAGACGACCATGTTCATGGATCAGCAGACTATACTGTGAAAATGCCTGCACTACTCAAAGTGATCTACGTAATCAATACCATCCCCATTAGCACTCCAGTGGCACTTTTTTTTTTTTTTTTGCAGAAATCGAAAAATATCCTAAAATGTATCTAGTGTCTCACTCCAGATGAGAGAAGCCAGTGCAGAGAGACGAGCCAGGAAGGGGGCTCCAGGAAGGGGTGGAGGGGAAGAGAGAGGCCCCGTATCCCTGCAGCAGCTCTGGGTCAGGGGCTCCCCTCCAGAAGGAGGGTCCCCAGGGACACAGATGGTCCAGCTGGATTAGGGACACAGGTCAGAGTGACGGCTGGAATGGTGTCAGGTGTGGTTAGTGGAGGGGCCGGGGGAGGACAGAGGAGACAGGAGCATAGGGTTGAACCCTGGGCAGGCGGAGGCCAGGGAGGGGCGGCGAGGTGGTCAAGAAGGAGGAAAAGGGAAAAACGTGGGCGGTGGCACCTGGCGTTGCTGGTGGGCCGAGGGCCAGGACTGGGGTGGGGGCAGGTGTGTCCCTGGCACGCTGGAGCTGGCCAAGCATCGGGGCCTTGTGGTCAACCGCCTCGGCCTCCCCAGCTTGATCTGTGTCTCCTGGTGACAGGAACCGGGGGTGGGGGGAGGCACAGGGCAGAGTGGAAGGCTGGAGCCCAGGCGGCTTCAACAGCAACTCCATCGTTGACAGGAACAACCACCCAGTAATTACCCATCGGGCCTTGAGGGTGAGGATGTGGCCGCAGGCTGCTCCCAAGGACCCGCTCACTCCTCAGAGTGCTGTCATGAAACGTGGTGACTGCCTGCACTTCAGGAGGGTAAACTGAGTCTGGGCCACACAGCCTGGGCCTGTGCACCTCTGAGCCCGTGCCCTTCACCTCCTGCTGTCCCAGAGACAGTGCTCTGGTGCTCTCCTGGACACTCCCCCTGTCCCCAAGCGCCAGCCGCAGGGCTCTCCCTTCTGCTCCCCCAGCACGCAGGTGGCAGTTCCCCAGCACTGGAGCCACTGGGAGCAAATCCTCACGGACGGTGCCCTAAATACCTCTCCTCTCCATCACCCTCTCACGCTCTAAATCACAAGAAGAAAACGGCCACAGCATCAATCCTGGACAATAAATCGCAGCCGCCACGCTGCAAGAGAAATAAGGGCTGCCACGTGGAAGGCCTCGGGCCGGGTCCTGAGTGATGGAGCCAGTCCCCAGCTCTAGCGGGAGTCCAGCCAGCTTCCCGCGTCAGGACTCCACACCGGCGCCCTGGGGACGAGAGGCCCAATCCGTCACTCAGGTGGAAACAGACGGGGGCACTCCACCTTTTTTCCACTGCGTGCGCTTGATGGATGGAGTTCAGATGTGCGGCTGACTCACTCCCAGGGCGTGTCTGGAATCCAATGAACCGACCCAGAAAGGCTTTGCGGGGGAGTGAAGACACAGCAGCACCTGGACATGGGACGCAGGGGCTTCTGTGAAGGACACGCCCACAGCACGTGCCTGTGGTCCCCACACCGCACCCCTGACGCTCTTGGCCTTCCACATGGGGTCGACCCTCCCCACTTTCATTCCCAGTGGTCTAGGTGGGCGTGTGTTCTCCTGCAGGGGCATCATGTGACCTGGGCACACAGAATAGGTGTGTGACAGCCCAGCTGGGGTGAGGCACAGCCCTCATCTGGACCAGTCCAAGCGAGGGACAGCAGGATGGGTGCAGAGGCCATTGGAGAAGCCCTGCGCTCCTTCCAGAGATCTGTGAGGGTGGAGGAGCTGCAGCATGGGCGAGGTCCCAGGCAAAGCCGCCCAGAGCTGCCAGGGGGCCCCAGGTGGGGCTGGATGGACGCCACTCAGAAGAGACAGAGCTAAGAGGCAGAGGGGGCGGATCCTGGAGATGGACTCAGCCACTGCCTCCCTGGTGGCCCCTGTGGCCTCACGCCAGGTCCTGGTGGTGAGCTGGGAGTGGGGGTGTCTTACTGGGAGACTGGGTTCTTCCAGAAGAGTCTATAAGGGAGGATCCTTGGCTGCCACCTCCTGTGTCCTGCTGGTTGCAACATGAATACAGGGCTGGCATGCAGGACTCCAGGTGGCCACGCTGACAACATAGCCTAGGGGTGGGTGCAGCCTCCGAGGGGCCTGGGGCCTGCACCGCTCGGCTTCCCTGATGTCCTGCCTGTGAGTAACCTCTGCTTTCTTCGGGGACCTTGACCTGCGCACCTAGGCGCCCTCACCCAGCAGATGAGGCGCAGGTGCCCACGGGGACTCCGGGCTCCAAGGCCTGCAGAGGTACTAGGGATGATCATGAGGTGGCCCAGAGCGGCAGCATCAAGTCAATCTGCTGTTTAGTTAGTCCCCAGAGCCATCATTCAACATGGGTCCCATGAGACAGGCTAGGCCCTTTTGGGAAGGAGCCCGTGGGTGGCGCACATGGCGGGTCTGCGAAGTCATTTTCTGCCTGGGAGCGCGGGAGCTCAGCTCCCCTCGATTGCATTTTAAATCGGGCTGGAAATGAGCCTCATTTAGGAAGTATTTGCTTAAGCAAGGAAATGTCACAGAAAAATTATTCAGTTTTGAGAATCTGGGGCCTGCCCTGCCCAGTCTCCCCTCTAGCCCCGAGAAGGTTGCTGCCCTCCCCTATGTAGTGACCAGGTCCTGCTCTGCCCTCCAGCCCTGGCAGGGGCCTGGGGTCAGGTGCCAGGATGCCTGGGGTGGGTGTGAGCCTGGTGGCACCAGAAGCTCCTATGCCCCTCCCCAGATACACATCGCAGGGCTGCTGAGGGTTCCTGATTCTCTCCTGACAATACCTGCCAGGTGTTCCTGTTTAGGAAGCACCTGGCCCTGGACCTCGATTCTTATCTGTTCCATTGGCCAATCCCCCTCCGGGAACACAGGTACACCCCAGACACCAGAGATGCCGGAGGCCCAGTCAGGTTTGCCGGACTCTAAAGTGTATGTGTTAATCACCACCAGAGGGACAGGAAGCCCTGACCACAAGGGTCCAGCGGCCTGGGAGCCCCACGAGCTGTCCTCAGCGGCCACACACCCTGCCTGTTCCTGCTGCCTGAGGTCTGGAGGGAGCGGGTGCCACAGGAACCCCGCTGGGGCTTGGCTGCCACCCTGGGCTGCAGCCCTGGAGAGGGGACAGGCCACTTCAACACCTGGATCAGTCAGGAAAACAGCTATTCTTAGGAAACCTGCATTTCCCCCATGGGCATTCGACACCACTGTCACACTGAAAATGCACAAAGCAAATCAGATCCAAACTGATTTTCTGCTCTGTAACATCTGCCTTTGGCGCAGGAAAAGAGATGAGTCGCAGATTCGGGGAGAAGAGGGACATAATTATAATAAAAGGGCCAGAGGTTGGGGGACAGAGGAGGGGACTGGAGATAAAACCAGAGGGCTACAAACCTGGAACCCATCTGAAATCTCATGGTGGCCATACTGGTCGGGGGTCCCTGACTCCTGAGGCCTCTAGACATGAGGACAGGCCTGTTTCCCTGACCTGGGCCATGGTGGGGGCCTCTTACTGGGTAGGGCTCACTGGTCCCTTTTCCAGGTAACAGGTGCAGGAGGCTGGAAGGAGAGGCTGGGCGCTGACTCCTTGGGCCTGACCCTGGCAGGCACAGGGTGGCACTCTGCACACTTTGGGGTGCTGTGCACACACAGCGCCTTCTCCTGAGCCCTCTGCAGATGCCTGGGGGCGGGTCACGGCTCCTGCCCTGGAGCTCCATGAGCACCTCAGGTCTCCGGAGTCAGGGCCTGCTGCACCTGTGAACCGCAGCCTCCTTCCCCCTTGGGGCTTCCATTAGAGAACCAGAACGACTGCATATTTCATTTTAGAAATGAATATTCATTAAAATCGTATAATATGGATTTATGGGTGCATTTCAGTGGCAAATTAAAGGAATAAATAACCCATAAGTCTGAGTTGTCCTTAGGCAGCAACGTCGTCTTCCAGGTCTTTTCTGAGTCGCTTACTGAATTATTCAAATTGGTTAAACTCAGATGTTAAGAAATAGTCTATGGCACTAGTGCCCGCCCCCCCTTATTTTTTTTTTATTAAGACCAAATGTTCATGCAAAACACCTGGATTTATTGCCCCGATGGGAGCGCAGTGAACTGCACCGTGGACCTTTTCAAGAAAATTTCAGGGAGATTCAGCCAATGTCCTGACATAAATTCCCAAGGCTCCCAGGGGACAGTGGCCAGCCCTTTGGACTCAGCGTGGGCGGGGGTTCTCGGTGTGTCCTCAGGTCCAGGGACTTGGAGCATGGGGAGTCACTAAAATATCAGGAGTGAATGCTTGGGGCAGAATCCTGGGTTCCTGATGGGGTTGGAGCAGCCGCCCCGGAGGAGTCTCTGGATTGCAAACCACAAGCACTGTCCACCTCCACCCCAGGCAGAAGCTTCATGGGCAGCTAGCAGGAGGTGGGCAGTAGATGTCTTTCCCCCAGAAGAGCTAAGCCCTGGGCATCAGGGCATCTGAAGTCCCTGCCTGCCTGGGCTTATCAGGCACCCTAGAGGTCCTGAAACTCATATCAGACAGGCCTGCTCCTCACTCCAGAGATCTGGCCTGGCACGCAGAGCCGGGTACCGTCCCCCCTCCTCTAACTTGTCTGGGGACCCTGGGGCCTCACCTGTGGCTGTGGGCTGCAGCGAAGCTCTTTCTCGTTTGCCTGCAGTGTGTGCATCTGAAGAGCCTGTGCCGGGCTCCAGGGTGGAAGCCCCCGGTGAAGCCGCCCTGCCTACCTGCTCCTGGCCCCCTCACAGGATGGGCTCAGGACTGGGAGTGGACAGAGCTCAGAAGGTAAAAAGGCCCAGGGAGCCCTCCTGCCCCAGGCTGGGGCACCCGAGAAAGTGGGTGTGCTCTTAAGGTCTGTCAAACTTTGACACCCCACCCCTACTTCCATGGACCTGGCTGGCCACAGGATCTCTGTGACAACTGTGCATAGCTCACCCCTTCAGAGGGACCACAGGCAACATCCTGATGTCTCTGTAGCTCCAGCCTGCTGCCCAGGGGTGGCCCTCACTCATTTAGTGTGAGGGGTGGACAGACTTGAGCCAGAGCCCAGCCCATAAGCCTGACGCCGCTGCCAACCAGGAAAGAGCCAGCCACAGCGCCCAGCCAGCGTCGATCCTGTGTGCTGTGCACGGACCTCCATCTTGGCAGCCATTGTTAGGAAAAGTGTCAGGGCAACAGGGTTCACCTCAGTGAGGGTGTGGACATGCTGGCCAATGTGACCTCACAGTGACCTCACAAATGGCTTGAGTCTCTGGGAAGGTGATTTTGACACACCCAAACACCAGGCTCACTTCTGGTCCCAGCCAAGATGCAGCACAAAGCTTGTCACAATCAACTCCCTGAACTTGGTGGCTCAGGACGCGGAGGGGGACATGAGCAGGTGGACAGCAGGGGCCGCGGGCTTGCGGAGCCACAGGTGCGCATTCTCCAGGCTCCTGATGCTGCCCCTCAGATCCTGCGTCCCCACTGCAGCCACCTCGAGGGAGAGCCAGCTGCCCACAGCCTTTGCAACAGGTGCCAGCCATGATCAGCTCAGAGGGACCAGCAGAGGTGACCAGGTTGACCAAACACTTTTGCCTTCTGCATTTTTTTTTTTGTGGTACTGGAAATTGAACCCAGGGACATTCTACCTCCGAGCTACACCCCCAGCCATATTTTTTCTTCTTTATTTTGAAACAGGGTCTTACTAAGTTGTGGAGGGCCCCACTAAGTAGCTGAGGCTGGCCGCGAACCCGGATCTTCCAGTCTTAGCCTCCCGAGTGCTGGGATTATAAGCGTGCGCCACCACGCCTGACTTGCCTTCTGCATTCTAATTGCTCCATCAACCTTAGTGATGCGGAAGGGAGCGAGTCCCCTCCCAGAAGCCTGGAATCTGGTGGTCCCTAACAGAGCCCTCCGGCGCTGAAGTCCAGGGAACAAAAATATCAACAGCTCTCCCAGCAACTTCTGGGCAGCTCTGCAGTGGCTAGGAGTGACAGTGGCCCTGGAACCTGGCACAGCGGGCACGCTGCCCTCAGGAGCCCTTCTACAGCTCTTAGCCTGTTGCTCTCCTGCTACTAGATGTGCAGCACTTGATGCACGACAGTTTCAGGCCTTAGCGCAAGCAGCTCAGCCCGCTCCGGGCATCCGCAGGTCTCCACAGAGCCCACCTTTCCAGCCACGGTCCAGGGAGCGACAACCAGTCACGTCGAGCCGAGCTGCTGCAGAGCCAGGCAGGAGGCAGAAGCCCTGCACCTTCCTAAGGGACTTTCTGGAACATGTTCATAGTCGGGAAGAGTCCCGGGTAGATGCTTGACAACCTGGGTTCCGTTCCTGTTTCCCAAATGTGGACCTGGGATAGAGAGCTCTCAAGTCCAAAGAGTTCTCCCATCCTGCTTGGGATTCATTTGCATGCACATCCTACCTGGGATTCATTTGCATGCCCATCCTACCTGGGGTTCATTTGCATGCCCATCCTACCTGGGGTTCATTTGCATGTCCATCCTACCTGGGATTCATTTGCATGCCCATCCTACCTGGGATTCATTTGCATGCCCATCCTACCTGGGGTTCATTTGCATGTCCATCCTACCTGGGGTTCATTTGCATGCCCATCCTACCTGGGATTCATTTGCATGCCCATCCTACCTGGGATTCATTTGCATGCCCATCCTACCTGGGGTTCATTTGCATATCCATCCTACCTGGGGTTCATTTGCATGTACATCCAACCTGGGGTTCATTTGCATGCACATCCTACCTGGGATTCATTTGCATGTCCATCCTACCTGGGATTCATTTGCATGTCCATCCTACCTGGGGTTCATTTGCATATACATCCTACCTGGGGTTCATTTGCATATCCATCCTACCTGGGGTTCATTTGCATGTCCATCCTACCTGGGGTTCATTTGCATGCTCCTACCTGGAAAGTCACCATACCTGGAAGGCACGTTGAACACAGGTGACTAGGTTGAGGTCAGTCCTGGGGAGGGTGGACAGCAGCTCAGCGGTAGAGCAAACTCAAGTCGAGATTCTTCATAGGAGTCAGGACACAGACCTGAGACCCACGCCACCTGTGCTCACACCCTCCGCGGCTCCAGGACTCTCCTCCTCCCTCAACCTTTGGCCACTGGGGCCTCCGCCTGGGCTTCTTTTCATCTCTGCACAGTCTCTGTGACCTTTTCTTTTGGAACGTGGTCGCGGGAAGTGCACTTAAGTGGGGCCAGCGTTTCTGTATTTAATAATTCGGTGCATGGACCGGCTGTCAGGCCAGGTAATTTAGGAGCGGTGGGTTGCACGGGCTGCCTCCGTCCTTAGATCATGTTCTGCTCTGACTTCCAAAGCGCACTGCAGGTAAGGACGCTGTCCTTCCTGACGACAGCTGCGACTTTTACAAAGCTGTTTAATATGCCATGTCAATGTGACGGCGCGAGGACAATTACCTGTGCTGAGAGCTGTCCCTGTCACCTGTAGGTTCACAGCATGTGCTTCATGAAACACTCAACGCACAGGTGTTTTGCAAGCAGTGTGCACGTATGTGACGGAGGACGTGAGTGTGGACACACACACACACACACACACACACACACCTGACGCAGCAGGGTGCTCCCAGCAAGAGCTGTCTACCTCCAGGTCCTGGTGGGTCTGACATGGAGGGTGCAGCGTGGGGTGGGGGGGTCTGACATTCAGGGTGGATCTTTCAAGGCCAAGAGCAAAACACTGGACTCGGTTGCCCCACAGTACCAGCCTTGCCCCAGGCTGCAGGTCCGGGAGGCCCACGCTGATGGAGAGAAGACAGAGCCCAGGGCAGAGGAAAGAAAACCACACAGGTTAGTTCATGCGTCTTCATATGGGGCTGGTTCTGATAACTCTGCCAGGCTGACCAACAGCAAGGCGACCCTCCTGGTGGGGAGGATAGGGCCCGGCGAAGAGTCCTAGAGCTGTAGGAGCATGCTGGGTGACCTAGAGGGAGCCCTTGCCCTCTCTGCACCTTGAGTGGCTCATCTGTGCGGTGACCTAAGACAGATAAAGCAGGGATGTTGCTAAAATATTTCCCAAGCTACCCTGGCAGGGGTCACTGTGGACCCTGGCTAATGGCACAGAGCTGGTCACGTCCTTGGCCCGTCAGTCGCTGTCCCTCCACACAACACCTGCCCTGGCCCGGGGTAGATCGGTGGGGGCAGGAAGAAGCTGCAGGTGTTAGCGTGTTAGCACCTGGGGCCCAGGTTCCCTGAGGTGTGAGTGTTTCTAAGCAGCAATTTAACAAGCGAACATCTAGAAAGAAACTTCTAAGCAGCATTTTTCAAGTGGCACATTTTTAGTGCAAGCACGCATGAGCCGTGGGTAGCTCTTTGAGTTTCTGGATTAGTGGATTACTGCGGCGTCACCCACATTCCTCCTCAGCCCGGCATGCAGGTTGTAAGATGAAGTGACCGCATCCCTTCTCTTTGCCAGGCACTGCCCGATGGCTGCCCCAAAGCTACTCCGGAACCCTCTCCCCTGGGGTCTCAGCAGACAGGGCTGAGGTCCCAGCCTCCTCTGAAGTTCTGGGTGGCCTCAGGGCCCCTTGCCCCGTGGTGCCTCTCAATGCCTCTTCTCTGGGCTGCAGGTAGCACTCGAAACCGGGCCTCTCCGACTCAGAGCCCAGCGCAGGCTGCAGCCCTCACACCTCCTCCTGCTCGGCCCCTGTGGCCTCAGCTAATGAGGCAGAATCTCCCTTCACCCAGGTCACACACCTGCCATTAGATGTCTTTATTTAGAGAGCTCTCGTGCCCAGGTCTGCTCCCGGGGCAGGACATATTGATGCGGAATCCATCATTTAGTGGGGCCCGGGCATTTAATCAATGAAGCTGCATAAAGTCCTGGGGGATTGAGAGGGTGCCAGGAATGGAGGCCAGGAGAGAGGAGCACGCGGTGTGCATGGAAGACGGCTTTTACTTTTGATCCTGCGACGTCTGGGCAGCAGCAGCGGACTGTCTGTTCTGCGTCATCTTGGCATGGAGACAGAATCCCACTGCCACCGGCACGACCACATTACCCACACTCATTCAGTCGGCACGTCCCTGCACGCGATGCGCCAGGCACACATTAGGTGTTGGAGCAAGAGCTCAGATCTTTGCTCACACTAAGCTTATCGTTTTGTGATGGAATGATTGTGCTGATGGCGATAATTTTGATCATGATTATGATGGTGATGATGAAGATGATGGTGGTGATGTCGGTGATGGTGGTGATGGTACAATGGAATGAATGTGTGTTGTGCCCCAAAATTCAGCCTTAATCTTCAATATGACAGTATGTGGAGATAGGGCTTATATGGAAGTAATTTTTTTTTTTTTGGCAGTACCAGGAATTGAACCCAGGAGCGTTCTACCTCTGCACTACACCCCCGGCCCTATTTTTTTATACTTTATTTTGAAACCGGGTCTCATGAAGTTGCGGAGGGCCTCACTAGGTAGAGAGAGAAAGAGAGAGAGATGGAGAGAGAATGAGAGAGAGAGAGAGAGAGAGAGAGAGAGAGAGAGAGAGAGAGAGCTGAGGCTGGCTGCAAACCCGGATCCTCTGGTCTTCGCCTCCCAAAGTACTGGGATTACGAGCGTGCGCCACCACGTCCGGCTGGAAGTAATTTTGGTTAAACAAGTTCATAAATGGGGGCTCTGATCCCAGAGGGTTCGTTGTTGCAAGATGAAGAAGGCAGACCAGAGAGCTGGCTCTCTCTCCTCACACACACAGAGAAAGATCACGAGGACACGGCCCTCTACCGCCACAAAGGGAGCCCTGGTTATGAACCAAATCAGGGCTATCTTGGTCTTGGACTTCCCAGACTCTAGAATTGTGAGGAATAGAGTGCGGTTGTTTGAGTCACTCGGTCTGTGGTATTTTGTAATGGAAGCTCGAGTTGACTGACACAGATGGTGAAAAGATGGCACTGATGATGGCAGGAATGTAAGGATGATGATGGTGATGGTGACGGTGACAGTCGTGGTCATAGTGATGATGGTGATGACGGTGATGATGGTGATGATGGTGATGATGGTGATGGTGATGATGACGGTGATGATGATGGTGATGATGATGGTGATGATGATGATGGTGGAGATGGTGATGATGATGGTGATGATGGTGATGGTGATGATGATGATGATGATGATGGTGGAGATGGTGATGATGATGGTGATGATGGTGATGATGATGATGATGGTGATGATGGTGATGATGGTGATGGTGATGATGATGATGATGGTGATGATGTGGGAGAGGATCTGCCCAAGACCTGGCACTCAACATGGCTTTGTGACCTGAGAGATGCTCATGCCACCCCACCCTGTCTGCTTCTGGCTTCCCTGCGTCCTTAGAGCTGTGCAGTCTCTTTACCGATCTGTTTTGAGAACCAAGATCTGCCCAGGGAAGAGCCAGCTCTGTGAAGCCCTAGGTCTTGTCTTCTCTCTCAAGAGCCTGGGTTCGGTCAACATCCAGACCCACCCCCACTTCTTGTGGCTCCAACAGGGTGTTTTCCCTGAGATGACGGGGAGCTTCGAGGGGATAACAGTGGGGTTCCCTGCTCTTTGGGCTGATTTTCCCCTGGGGAGAGCTGGGATGCTGCAAGGTACGGCAGCTCCTCTTCCCTGGCTTGTGGCTACTGTACCTGTTTGTGTGTGTGACAGCCGCCAGCATCTGCTTAGTCCCTTCTTTGAAAAGGAACATCGCAGCATTTAATGATCCGCGTTGGGGTTTCAGTGGTGGGGTTTTGCTGTTTTTTAAAGCTAAGTTGTTTTTCACAACTTGATTCCAAATGCCCAGATAAAAATCAATTCAAAATAAATGGTGCATCAGAAAATGGACTTCCATTCCTTGGGGGACTCTGCGGCCTCGCTTCTCCATGGGGGTCCACTTATCAGCTGCACGGGCATGCCGTGAGGTATGTGGATATTCAGGTCCCTCCCAGACCCATCCTGTCACAACCTGCATCCCACATGACCCCAGGTGGCAAGTGTGCTCCTAACCTTTGACCAGAAATTCTGAGCCAACCAGCCTGGGTGGGGAATTAAAGCACATGGGAGACCCTGATGTGCAACCGAGCTCCCAGAACAAGTTTTTTTTTTTTTTTTTTTTTGCAGTACTGGGGATTGAACCCAGGGGCATTCTACCTCTGAGCTACACCCCCAGCCCTATGTTTTATTCTTTATTTTGAAACAGGGTCTCACTAAGTTGCGGAGGGCCTCACTAAGTAGCTGAGGCTGGCCGCGAACTGGGATCCTCTGGTCTCAGCCTCCCAAGTACTGGGATTACAAGCATGTGCTACCACACCCGGCCCAGAACAAGTTATTGAGGGAGATGAGGAGGACAAGCCTGGGTTAGCTTCTAGGGACATCATTCCTTCACTTGCATCAATTCATTCATTCATTCATTGTCTGCCAAGCTTAGGTCATTGCCGTGTGTGTGTGTCTATGGACAGACGTCAATGTCTGAAAAGCGCTGACTCGTGTTCCCAGCGCTGCAGGCGAAGCTGTGGTGTTGAAAGGCCTGGCTGCACCAGACACGCCTTCGAAAGCAGTTTCTTGTCTCATCTGACAGGCAGATGGATGATTGTCCCTGGGCATGAAAGACAAGGTACAGACTGCCTCACAGGGCAGGGGTCCCATCCGGAAAGAGACATTAGTGCCCCCAGCATTCAGCTCTGACCTCCGTGAGCACGGATACGGGAACCTCCATGGGCATAAGCTTGGGGCTGGCTGGGGTTTAGAGGAAGGTCTGGTTAGTGATGAGGACGAGGCTGGAAGATCTCAGGGGCCTGTGCTGGGCTCCGGTTGAGGGACTCAGGCCTGTGACCCAGCCCAGCAAATGCCTGCAGATGTAGGAGTGCCAGCAGGCAGCAGGCTGGCGAGGGTACAGTGATGGGCCCTGGAATGGCACAGAAGGAGTCTGCCCAGGCGTGGAGGGAAGGACGGGCTGCAATTGGATCAGTCTCGCGGCCCTGCTGCCTGCACTCGGAGCGGCCGTGCCCTGCCCGTCTCTGACCTTGAGCCCGTGTGTCTAGCTGGGCCCTCTGGTCTGTTTGTTCAGAGGAAATCGGTCAATCCTTCACCCTGAGGACCTGCAGCGCCAGGGACAGGGCAGTGTCCAGGGTGGACGGTGGCAGCGGGTGAGGTGCCACTGAGAATCTCTTGTCCCCAGTCCCCCTGGATTCTACAGAGGCCGAGGGTCAGCCACTACTGCTTCCTGGAGGGGCCCCTCAGCCTGGCTGGAGCTTGGGAAGGGCGGCTTCTCGATAGGGCTTGGGCGGTCCCTGTCCTGGCCCCTCAATGCCCAGCTGGGACCGTGCTGAGGATGTGGGCCCTGCAGCTTCCTGACTTAGTGGCACAGTGGGGACTGGCATTCTCTGAGAGGCCCCATGGCTGGGCCAGGCTGGGCTAGAGCACTGGGCACAGAGTCCAGGAGACCGGCTGACCCAGGATCTGTGATAACTGACTACCATAACACCTGGCCACAGGGGACAGGCCTCTTCCCCTAAGACATCAGAGCCCCACCACTGATGGCTGCAGAGTCACCAGGTGGGGCGGCACCTCACCTCACCCCTGGTACCCTGACCTCTGTGACAGCCAAAGCTGACATATAAGGATGCTGGGCTGCAGATCCAAGAGTGTCCTGGTTTGGGAGCTTTCTAGAACCCTGCTCACTGCAGAAATGGGAAACTGTTACCTGAGCAGCTCCGCCCCAGCCTCGTGGCCCCTGAAGCGCTCTCTGAGGCCCATGTCTGGGTAGTCAGGGGTCTGGTCTGAAGCACCCTCTAGGGGGACCTCAGGAACTGCAGGCCCCGGCACCCCTGGAGGTGGCTGAGCACTTGTCAGTGGTGATGTGTGACTCAGCGCTCAATGCCACTCCTCTGACATCCTCTGAGCCTTCCAGAGAGAAGCCCCGGCATTGCTGGCTGTCTGACTACAATCTCTTTCTTTCATGTGGGTGAGAAATGCACCAGGCGGGGCGATCCGGAAACACATCATCGGAGCAGACCCGAGCATTCAGTACCTAGATTTGGGCACAGGCGCCCGTGTGTCTGGGCCCCTGGGTCCTCTCAGGAGCTGCCTCCCAAGGACAAACCCAGGCGTCCGGCTGCGTAGCCGGCGACACAGATTCAGAAAGCAGATGAGGCTCCCTCTGCAGTAGAAGCACACAGCCACGTTCCTTCCTGGGTCTGTGAGACGATTCCATCTCATCCGACGCCGCGTGGACAATTGTTCCTAGTGGAGAAAGGCAAGTTAGAGACTATTGTGCACAAAGAATCACTCATTAAAAGAGAGAGAAGATGGTCTCCCGCAGCTGTGGTATTGACTTCTGTATACGCAGATGCAGACGGGGCAGCGTGCATTTTTAATGTCTCCACAGAACAAGAGGCAGACTGGCCCTTCCTTTCACTCCTCCCTCCGGTTGGCGACTTGCCTGCAGGTGTGAGTCCGCTGTGTGCACCGAGAAGAGCTGTCGCCCAAGTCTGGCGGGTGGCGCGGATCCCCGTGGGTGGGTGTCTGCCCCACCGTGAGCTTCCCGCGTGGTAGCAGAGATCGGGGAAGGGAAGAGCTGTTTGGGAACACAGTGCGCGCGGATCGACTCCACGAAGGAGACAGATGACACGCGAGTCTTACGACAGGCATCTCAGGACCCGTCACAGGGCCACATACTAAAAGCAACGAGCGTTAAAGAGAGTTTAAGAGAGTGCAGCGGCGCCAACGCAACTGGAAGCGGTCTGGGGCCTGCAGCGTGGGCTCCGCTGCCATCAGTGTGTTCGGAAACCATTTCCATCTCCTTCCACATAGAGCCAGCTGTTATCTTTTTCTTCTTTCATTTTTAAATCTGTAACATCTAATTACTTCTGGGAAAATGAGTCTCATTAACTTTAGATTCCAGCGTGCTTGAAATCGCCTGACTCCCCCTCCCAGGCTCGCGAGTGGCCACCTGCGCCACCCTGCAATCCTGCTCTTAAGTTTACCCCATTCGGCCAGAATTGTTTAGTCATAAATGGCAGGACCCACGAGGCTGCGGGAGCAGGCCAGGTGTCCCCTGGGGCAGTGACTGTTACCCCCCAGCGTCTGTCACCCCACTTTTACTGCAGCAATAGAGACTCCTGGATTTAGCTGGACAAATGGGCTCCTAGAACAAAGACTCCCAGCACCCTGGCAGCAAGGCATGGCCATGTGACTACATCTGGCCAATGGGGTGGGGTGGGGTGAGAGAGGAAATGGGAGTAGCACTTCCGGGTCATGCCCTTACCACCTGCACTGCCTTTCCTCTGCCCTTTCCCCGGAGCGGGGCGGGG
>PVJS01033324.1:0-22244 GCA_004027185.1 Glis glis | reverse complement strand
GGAGGGCCTCACTAAGTAGAGAGAGAGAGAGAGAGAGAGAGAGAGAGAGAGAGAGAGAGAGCTGAGGCTGGCCGTGAACCCAGATCCTCCGGTTTCCACCTCCCAAAGTACTGGGATTACAAGCGTGCGCCACCACGCCCAGCACCAAAATCAACTTTTGATTTTATTTTCTGTATCGTTTTTCTACTTTTTTAATTAATTTCAGGTCTAATCCTTAAAATTAGATTATTTACTTGAGATCTCTCTTGCTCTCTCCTTTTAGTGGTTCTAAGGATTAAACACAGGGCCTCACAGATGCTAGGCAAATGCTTTACCAATCAGCTATGTATCCAGTCTAATCTCATTATTTTTTTTTTTACAGTACTGGGGATTGAACCCAGGGGCATTCTACCTCTGAGTTACACCCCCAGCTCTTTTTATTTTTTGTTTTTTATGAAACAGGGTCTCCCTAGGTTGCTGGAAGTCTTTGGTAAGTTGCTGAGGTCCAGCCCTTTTTATTTTATTTTGAGACAAGGTCTCAGTTGTCCAGGCTGGTCTTGAACTTGTGATCTTTCTGCCTCAGCTTTCCAAGAAGCTGGAATTACAAGCATGTGCTACTGCAATCAGCAAGATCTCTCTCCCTCTCTCTGGGGGGGGGTTACTGGGGATTGAATCCATGGGCATTCTACCTCTCAGCCACACCCCCAGTCCTTTTTTATTTTTTTGTTTTGAGACAGGGTCTTACTAAGTTGCCTAGAGTCTCACTATGTTGCTGAGGCTGTCCTGGAACCTGTGATCCTTCTGTCTTAGCCTCCCAAGTACTGGGATCTCTTTTTTAAATACAAGCACTTATAACTATAAATATTCCTCTGGTTACTGCTATTTTTAAATGCTTTTGATGTTGATATGGTATATCTTCATTCTCATTTATCTCAAAATGTTTTCCAATTTTACTTTTGATTTTTTCTTTTACCATTGGTTAATATTGCATTGTTTTCACATATTTGTAAATTTCCAAAATTCTCTTCTATATGGATTTTTAGATTTCATTTGATTATCATTGGAAAGCATTCTTTGTATGATTTAAATCTTTTTTTTTTTTTTTTTTGCGCTACCGGGGATTGAACTCAGGGGCGTTCTACCTCCGTGCTATACCCCCGGCCCTATTTTTTATACTTTATTTTGAAACTGGGTCTCACAAAGTTGCGGAGGGCCTCACTAAGTAGAGAGAGAGAGAGAGAGAGAGAGAGAGAGAGAGAGAGAGAAAGAGAGCGACAGAGAGAGAGAGAGAGAGAGAGAGGGAGGGAGAGAGAGAGAGGGCGAGCTGAGGCTGGCCGCGAACCCGGATTCTCCGGTCTCTGCCTCCCAAAGTACTGGGATTACAAGCGTGCACCACCACACCCGGCAACTGATTTAAATTTTTTAAAATTTATTTTGCCTCTTGTATCACTGAGCATATGGCCTGTCATGGAGACTGTTCCATGTGCATTTGTGAAGAATGCCAATTCTTCTGCTACTGGGTAGAGTGTTATATATATGTCTTTTGGGTCTGGTTGGTTCATAGTGTTGTTGTTCACCCTTTAATTTCTTTGCTGATCTTCTGTGTGGTGGTTGTATCTATTATTGATTAGGGTATTGAATTACTTTTGAACTATTATTTTTGGATTGTTTATTTCTCCCTTAAATTTGCATAGTTTTTCCATTATATATTTTGGGACTTTTCTTAGGTGCATATGAATTCATAATTCTTATATGTTCTTGATCGACCAACCTTTTATTATTCTAAAATATCCTTCTTTGGCTTTAGTAACAATGTCTGTCTTAAAGTCCATTTTGTATAACATTAGTATGGCTACTCCTGTTCTCTTGGTTACAGTTGATTTGCTATATATTTTTCCACTCAGCATTAACCCAAGCAGTTTACAACTCTGCCTTATTTTTCACTTCCTTCTTGGATAATGCCTCCAGGTCAATCAGAAGTTAGAATTTAGGGCATTTTTCAGGTCTTTCTTGAATATACTCCTAGCCCTAGGCTATGTGTGGTCCTTTGTGTTAGAGCTTTTCAAAGCCCCTAGGACATGTCATTTCTCAGATTCTTTTAGAGCCTTTTGGTTAGTTTATTGTTTGTCCCAGCTGTTTCCCATTGCCATTGGCAGCTTGGATGTTAGCACATTTGGGAATTAGCTTTCCAAGGAGAGATGTTTAGTACTGGACAATTTCAAGTGAGGTCACATAAAGGCAAGCATTTTGAGTGGGGTCTTCCTGAGATTCACCACATAGGTTAAATAATATGATAATGAGGTCTGTTCTGTTCCCTTTGTTACTGGGAATGTAAGCTGTCATTTCTTATAGCTCCTTCTGAGCTGGAAAATCTGGTATGAGATTAGTGTAAGTTGAAGCAAAGTAAAATTTTCTTATTGAGAAAACACTTTTCTAAAAAATTAAATGCTACCTGGGTTTATGGAAGGCTTTTGTTAATTTTCAGAGTTCTGAAAAGGTTGAGTTTTCAATTTTTGCAGGTTATTTGTTTTTGCTTTTATCGAGGGACAAACTTTTGGAGGTCCTTATTGCATTTCCATTGATGCCATTTTGCAATCAATTTTGACGTTAGGAAGTACTAACTTTGAGCTCCACTTAAACAAACTATTCTTCCCCCCCAAATGATTCCACCATTGTGATAACATTGCAAAATATTCACTTGGTTATCATTATTATATTTTAATTTATTAAAAAATCTATGGAAATTTATTTTGTCTTTTCTTGTGTAAGTACTTCTACAGTATCCCTCAATTATTTCTCTTGGTCCTCAAAGCCTAAAAAATTTACTATCTGGCCCTTTACAGAAAAAGTTTACTACCTCTGTCCTATTCCAGGGTCCAGAGATTTTTGCTGATGTTTTTATAGAAATTTTATACCTTTAGGTTTTATATTTAGATCTGTAATTCATTTGGAGTTTTTAAGTATACACTTCAAGATATGGGTTGAAATTAATATTTTTTCTATATGTGTTTATGCGATGGTTGCATCACAATTTGTTCAAAGGCTGCCTTTATCTACGGTCGTCTTTGCACCTTTGTCAAAATGTTGTGTATATTTGTGTGCATTCATTTGTTCAGTACTCTATTCTTTTCTATTGTTCTATTGTCTATCTTTATGCTGATACAATGCAGTTCTGTTTACCACAGCTTTATGATCCTTGAAATCAGGTAGTATACATCCTTCAGCTTTATTATCTCTTTCCAGAATTGCTTTGGCTATTAACATTATAGCTATTAATTGTTTGGTCTTTAACATTTCTATATGAAAGTTAGAATTAGCTTGTCAATTTCCACAAGAAAGCATTGCTAACATTTTCATTGGGATTGTGTCAAATCTATTGATCAAATGAGGAGAAATGTCATCTTAATATTAAAGTTTTGGTCCCATGAGCAAGGTATTTCATTCCCTCTATATAGGTCTTTGATTCTCTCAGAAGTATGTCATTTCTAATTCCAGGACCCTGGCCCTTAAGGACTACACACACTCAAAGCTAAAAAGGAGAAAAGGAGAATATGAGCTCTGAGTCTTGGGTCAGGCTGCTTAGGCTTAGTTTTAAGTTTCAGCTCCACTACTTATCACCGTGTGGTCGTAAAGAACTCATTGACTTCTCTAGGCTTCAGTTTACTATCTAGAATATGTGCAAGTAACTGTACATATTCACAGGATTAAAATGAGTGGATCTATAAGCATATTTTAGGATAATGCCTAGTGGAGGTTAAGAACTATGTGAAAATTGGCTTTTGTATACTGTGATAAGGAATTCATGTATACATATATTTTTTTTTGGAACTGGGGATTGAACCCAGGAGGCATTCTACCTCCAAGCTACACCCCAGCCCTATTTTTATTCTTTATTTTCAAACAGGATCTCACTAAGTTGCAGAGGGCATCACTAAGTAGCTGAAGCTGGCAGTGAATCTGAGATTCTCCTGTCTCAGCCTCCCAAGTACTGGGATTACAAGCATGCTCCACCACGCCTGGCTATATAATTTGACTAATACTTTTAATACTGAAGGATGAGCATGTCTAAAATATTCTTGCCATATAGGAGCAAACAAAAATTAAGGACATAGCAAGTAGTAATAACTGCAAAACGTTTTTATAAGAAGCATAATCTTTAAATTTGTAGGGTAATGATGAGGTTAGATGACATAATAAAGTTTTTTGAGTCCTGTGGGTAAGAACAGTTTTATAATAACAGTTTATATTTGTAAAGTGCTTTTAGTCTTTAATCACTTTCACATCTATTATTTGAGCACATGACCACTATGGCTGGTTTTAAAACTACTCCAGTCATGGAAGAGAGACTCTAGGTTGTTAGCCAAATACTATGACTTCGGCTATTTCTCATTTTAATGTTTAAATAAACACAGGAATCCTTAACTTTACCTAATGAGTGCTTTGTATATAATAACAGACTAATAGACTCTGTGATTTATAGTGTATGTAGAATAATTGTTAAGACTACAGGAATCTGAAGCCAGACTGACTGCGTTCAATATTTGCCTTGTTACTCTTTGGATGTGTAAGTCTGAGCAAGTTACTGTACTTTTTGTGCCTTGATTTCCTCATCTGTAAAAAAAAGATAAATAATGCTGTCAATACTTTTAGGACTGTATGATGATTCAATCAATACATAGAGGATATGTTCATAAACTCAGCTATTATTATTAGCAGTAGCATTTTGTTGTTATTCATGTTTATTATTACAAAATGCCATGTTTCTGGTTATGAAAGTGATGCCTGTTTACTATAGAACACATAAACAACTCTCAAAAAGGAAAAGAAAATCACTTATAATTCTGTGCCCCAAGATAATTACTATTAACTCTCTAGTTTATATATCTCCAGAGTTTTTTCATTATTACAAGTATACTTACTTTTTGTTTCACAAAAATTACGGGATCACACTTTACATATTGGTTTTGTATTGGTTGTTTCAGGTATAAACTTCTGAAAAAAATAAATTTTGGTCTATGAATGTATGTCACTCCAGATGTTGCTAGTTATATGGCCATAGTCAAGTTTTATTAACTTTTTACCTCAAAAATGGGAGGACCACTAATTTAAATAAATGATATAGTACATGTAAAGGTCTTATAGATACTGGAATATCACTGTTATTATCTCTGTATTATATAGATAAAAATTGGGAAAAAACTTGTATCATACCTAGTTGTGCCAGGGCTGTGGGGTAGATTGTAGACAGGCTGAAGCAAGTGCCCAGGGACAGCGCAGGAGACATATGGTTTATTGGAGAAAGCTTACAAGAGACCAGTGACTGCTCCAAGAAGAGTTCAGTAATGACAGGCCGACAGCACCTCTGTTCCTCATGGTGCCTTGCCGAATAGCTCTTCCTCTTCCTCGTGGTAGCTGTCCAGTGGTAGCCGGCTGGATGAGTGACACACCTCCTTTCCACCGTGCCCTCAGTTCTGTGCCCATCCCCACTCAGAGAGGGGGTCAGGCTGCAGAAGCCGTGACATCGTCAGCATCAGCTTGCTGAATTTTCTTGTATGAGCAGAATCCCAAAGAACAACTGCCATGGTGTACATGCAAGAAAGTGGCTTTTTACAGATAATACTAACTTGCCCTAGTTCTCAGTGCATATCAGAGAAAGCCAATGTCCTTCAAGATAATATGTATTTGGGTTTTCCAGCCCAGGCTTACTCTCATCGTTCCCTTAACATGGCTGGGTTTTTGGGAACAGTAAGTGGGCATCCAGGGACATAGTGTTTTACCACCCCCCTTTCCTTTAGGGACAACACAACTTGGAAATACAGGGTATAGTAAAGGCAGGTGATAGGTGCATTTTCCTTGGATAACAAGCAGGGTCAAGGAATTATGAAACATGCTTATTTTCTGTAAAAAATGGTTTCATACTAGAGTTTTTATATAGTTGCCAAATCTGTGTAAGTGTCTAGCAAATTTTGATGGAATTGAAGCTAAACATGTTGGCTAATCAAACAGTATGAATTATTGTATTATATGGATTAGAGCAACTGGAAAATCAGTGAGCATAAATATTCCTTTAAACATCTAGACATGAAGCAAACAGGTAGGAGCTAGGGCTATTGGAGCATGCTTGACATGGTATTGGGAAGGTGGTGGGGAGGTTTGTGCCAAGCAATCATAATTCTGAGGGAAGCAGCGTATTGAAGAGAAGAAAGATGGAACCCATCTTGCTCAGAATGTCAGTAGATGCAGATGCCTTGGCTCCTCTCCAAGGCTAGCTGCTAGTAGCTCTATGCAAGGATCTCTTCTGTATATTTACATCTCAGTCAAGATACTTGTGTAGAGAGATTTTTGTGATAGAAGGTCAGGGGGGTGGATGTATATATATATATTTTTTTTTGCGGTACTGGGAATTGAACCCAGGGGCATTCTACCTCTGAGCTATGCCCCCCCAGCCCTATTTTTTATTCTTTATTTTGAAACAGGGTCTCACTAAGTTGCAGAGGGCCTCACTAAGTAGATGAGGCTGGCCATGAACCTGGATCCTTCGGTCTCAGCCTCCCAAATACTGGGATTACAAGCATGCGCCACCACACCCAGCTGGGTGGATGGATACCTATTCTAGAAACCAATTGCTTTTTAAAAGTCTGAAGAATTTCTAAGAGAATAATGAGCAATATTTACTAAGTGATTTCTTTGTATAATGCATCATTTTAACCCGTTAGAATATACTTAACTAATTAACTTTAATCTTCATTTCTTTTTTTTTTCAGTACTGGGGATTGACCCAGGGGCATCCTCTCTCTGAGCTACATCCCCAGCCATATTTATAATTTTTATTTTGAAACAAGGTCTCACTGAGTTGCGAAGGGCCTCATTAAGTAGCTGAGGCTGGCTGCGAACCTGTGATCCTCCTGTCTCAGCCTCCCAAGTACTAGGATTACAAGCGTGCGCCACCACGCCCAGCTTAATCTTCATTTCAATGCTGTAATATAATGGTTATTGTTATCCTTATTTTCATAAGGAGAAAATGAAGCACATATAAGTTAATCAACTTGCCCAAAGACACATAGCTTGTAAGTTAAAATCTTGAATATAAACCATGTGGTTTGGTTCCAGAGCACACACTCTTAACTATAGTGTCTTTCTAGAGTTTCAGGGGTCTTCTTGAAGGAGGACAAATTCCAATATGATTTGAGGATGAGGAGTATAACAGACACTACTAGTTGCCCAGTCCAATATCAATTCTTCTCTTCTTTCTTAGTAATCAAATAACATTTTAATTCAGAATATTACTTTACAGATTTAAAACACAAAATAAACACCTTCCCTTACAGTTAGACATAGCCATGACGACTAACTTGTAGCCAACAGAATGTAAGTGAAAGTCTCCTATAGGACTTCTGGGAAGAATCATTAAAAATAAGAGGATGTGCTCTTAGTGTTTTTCTCTCTTTCCTCCTGCTGCTGTCTTGAGATCCCTTAGCTAGCTGAAACTAGCAGATGTTCTATACCATGGGGTGTCCTTGAAAATGGAAACAACATGCTGGGGTTGGCAGAATGTTGGAACCCTGAAGCCTCTTCACTTCATTTAGGAACTTCATTTAGAAGAACAAGAAATAAATTTGATCTTGTTTAAGCAACTGTTATTTTGGGGTTTTATATTAGTTATATCTGGTCTAATCTTGACTAATACAGAAGGAAGTGGTATTGATAAGGGACGACACAGCTATAGGTACTTTCTGAGATTGACCAAATGAATTAACCTCTATCACTCTGGCCTTATGTTCTCTTCCTATCTTGTAAGATTTTCTTCTACTTGACCTTGAAGTGTTGGAGTTTCTTAGGTCTTAATTGTAAGGCCTTCTCTTTTCTGAAAAATTTTTTTTGTTGGTGATATTATCCATTCCCAACACTTGATATAAAATCGCTATATTGCTGATCCTTACATTTATATCTTTAACATAGACTCTCCTTGTACATTTATATAGCTTCTTCCTTGATTTTTCCTCTTGGGTATTTCACAGGCACTTCAAAATGAATACACCCACAGGGTGTGGTGGTGCACATCTATAATCCCAGTACTTATGAGGCTCAGACAGGAGGATTGCAGATTCGTGGCCAGCCTCAGAAACTTAATATGGTCATCAGCAACTTAGTGAACCCTATTTCAAAAAAAAAAAAAGAGGTCTGGGGGTGTACCTCAGAGGTATAATGCCCCTGGGTTCAATCCTCAGTACCAAACAAACAAACAAAACAGAAACAACCAAAAACCAAAAACCAACCAAACAAAAAGATTTAAGAATATACCTCAAACTGGATGTTTCACTCCCATCCCCACCTTGCTGATGCTTGTTCTTCCTTAAATCTAAGTAAATAGCACCATCATTTAAGTCAGAGATGTGGAAATCATCTGGGAGTCTCTCCTCTTCCTTAACATTCATCCTCCTTATTGAATCTGTCCACATTTCTCCATCTCCACTGCCATTACTTAGTGAAGCCACCATCATTTCTTGAATAAGTTACAATGGTACCAGACTGGTGGTTTTTCTTCCTGTCTTCCAACCCATCTCCAAGTACCAGGGAGAGTGAAAGGTCTTTTATCAATGTAAATAGGTTTTGGTTAGTCCTCAGTTTAAAACACATTTTAAGCTGGTTTTAAGTAACACATGACTGGTTTCTCATTGTATTTACAAATAAAACTTTGGCTATGGATTACAAGGTCTTACATGTTCTATACTCTGGTGCTTACGTTGCTAATCAGAATGTTACTCCTTTTCTCATTACTCTCCATCCACTGTGGTCTTCTCACAGGTCTTTCAGCCTTAGCACCTTTGCATAGGTCACTAATGTGCAGTGCTTTTTTCTGTTAGTTTTCACATGATTATCTCTTTTTCATCCTTCATGTTTCAGCTTAAGTCCTCAGAAAGTCCTTCCATGGTTATCCTGTCTAAAAATAATTCTCCATCCAGGAACTCTTATTTCCTGGTATGGGACAATATTTATTTGAACCTTTTGCACTATTTCTCTTACTTTGTAATCACATGTGTGTGTGTGTGTGTGTGTGTGTGTGTGTGTGTGTGTGATTAAGAATTGAACCCAAGGGCATTTTACCTCTGAGCTACACTTTTATTTTTATAATGTGCTTTTTTGGGTACATTATAGTTTCACATCATAATCTAAATCATGTTGACAGTGACCTACATGCACACAGCACTTGATGGCCCCCCTGCCTCCCCATTTCCCCCTTCCCAATACTGAGATTGAGGGTATGTTCACATATGTACACATAGTCAATGGTAGTAATTTCGTTTATGAATCTCAGTCTTCCCCTTCCCCTTCCCCTAGACCACCTCCCTGGCTCCACTGAGGTTGCTCCTCCATTGTCTGGAGTCCCTCTGGTATCCCAATTACTCCTTAGCTTTGGCATATTATAGAAAACATATGACCCTTCACTTTCTGTGATTGGCTAATCTCACTTAACAATAATGTTTTCCAGGTCCTTCCATTTTCTTGCAAATGACATAATTTTGTTCTTCTTTATTGCTGAGTAGAATTCCATTGTGTGTATTTCCCATAATTTTGTAATCCATTCATCTGTTGATGGACACCTAGGTTGGTTCCATAATTTGGCTATTGTGAATTGTGCTGCTATGAACATGCATATATTACTGTAGTTCTCTGGTTTCAACCCCTTTGGAAAGATACCCAGGAGTGGTATAGCTGGATCATATGGTGGATCCATTCCCAGTTTTCTAAGTAATCTCCACAATGATCTCCATAGCAGCTGAACTAGTTTGCAACCCCATCAACAGTATAGAAGAGTTCCTATTTCCCCACATCCTTGCCAACATTTATTGTTATTTGACTTCTTGATGATTGATATTCTGATTGGGGTTAGATGGAATCTCAGTGTAGTTTTGATTTGCATCTCCCTGATTGCTAATGATGTTGAACATTTTTTCATGTATCTATTGGCCATTTGTAATTCTTCTTTTGTGAAGTGTCTATTCAATTCAGTTGCCTATTTCTTGATTGGATTTTTTATTTTTCAAATTTTGAAACAGGATCTCCCTAAGTTATCATGTGCAGGCCTCAAACCTGTGATCCTCCTGTCTCAGCCTCTCAAGTACTGGGATTACAGGCATGTACAACCTTGCTTGACTATTACATTTTATTTTTTATTTATTTACCTGTTTATTGACTCTCTCTTGTTTAGACTATAAACTTTATAAGTAGAAACATTATGATTTTTATTTATTGTAATAAAACTTACACTTAAACTATGACTGTCGACTACCATATAACTAGTGCCTATTGGCACTATTTGTTGAATGAATGAGTGAATGAATACATCTGAGTGTCTGCAGGAATTCTGGAGAAATCTATGAAATGTGACGGTAGGTGGTGAAATCTATTGGTAGTATTAGACAACATTTGTGCTGGGTTGTGCAGAATACATGTGATAGCCTGGGACTTTTGTTTATACTAATTCACTACAGAGAAATGTAACTGAGGGTTGAGTGGTCTTAGAGACATACCTCTGGTAAGTCATTTCTAGAGAACTGGGTTACACACTGGCCTATTTACAGTGCAATTGCAGTCTGGCAAGACCAAGTCCATGGCCAGCCATCTGGGTCTCAGGTCCTTCTTTAGCTCTGGACCAGTGAGACAAAGCACTCCTGTCTTTCTAAAGCTGATGAAGAACAGACTTCTTCCCTGGAATGGAGCTGAATGGTAATGTGCCTCTAAGGACTACACTGAGTAAACCTTTAGAGCAAGGTGCAGTCAAAGCTGATTAAAATCACACGGTTTCATAACACTGTTTACAGGCAAAGACGTCTACCAGGAAGCTGTGAAGAAAGAGAGCTGGCTGCATGTGGAACAGCAGCTTGGATCTCTCCTCCTACCCCCTTGAGCTGTTTGTTTAGCATGCATGGAAACAGATTTCCTGGTTTGTCTGTTAAAAATTCAGCTTCCTCTTGATGTCTGACTTACTGATAAGATACCTGCTGATGTCTCACAGTTTTCCACTTTGAGATGGAAAGTTGAGATAACACTCCTGTTTCTCTTTGGCTTCCTTGGGAGAAAAGATTTAGTGATACTTTAGGAAAATTGAGAAAAAGAGAAACATACTTCATAGAAGTTTTCAGTATGTTACTAACATATAAAAAGTTTCCGTTCTATCTTTGAGGGATGAGTCTGTGTTTCCACAAAGCTGTCCACCGGTGTTTCAGTTTTCACTCTTTTCTGAGTGGTGATGAAAAGATGGCTGTTCCTGGAATTTAAAGAAGGGTTCATATTATGACTGTGTTACTTAATCATTTGAGGACTTCAGGCAAATCACTTAACCTGTTTGAGCCTGATTTCCTTATGTAAAATAGAAATAACAGCTGCTCTACTTACCTCATAGGGTTGTCTTAAGAATCCAGTGAAAGAGTGGGTATGAAAATATTTTGTATCCTATGAAACTCCTTACAAACGTAAAGTGCTATTGTCCTTGCCAAGGCTTCCCTTCCTTTTTGTAAAGAAAATGTTGACATTTTCCAACCATTACCCAATCATTTCTCTAGGGCTACTGTTGCTCCCAGACAGAATAGGTGTCAGTCTCTATGATGAGATTTGGAGGAAAATGAAGAACCTGCAGTCTTTTAAGTGACCTTCCAGCCTTCAAGAAGAGGAAGGCTGGCTCATGCAGAACTCTTCCTTATCCTATCTCTTCTAGCAAGACCTCTTTAAATTAGCATTTATGGAGTTTAGAATGCACTATTTCAAAATACCATATTGGCGTTTGAGAAAGCAACAGAATCAGGCAGTTCACTCTGTGACTGTCTCCTGTTCCTCTCCCCTGAAGCACGTCACAGACCCTCATTTGAAAGGTAGCCACCTTATACCCAGAGGAGAGGAACATTTTTTACCATTAAAAACACAGGGACATGGAGAAGAACAAATATGCCTTGCTAAGTCCCCCTTAGTTTAACATTAGATCATATCCTTTTGCCCAATCATATTTCTCCAGGAATGTCCATCTACTCTTCATCAAATCTAAGCATAAAAGTACAAAGTTCACCTGTTTCTTTGGTCCTTCATTTATGAGGTCTCCTGTGTCACATAAAATTTATATTAAATAAATTTTCATGCTTTTCTCTTGTTAATCTGTCTTTTGTTTAAGGGCCTCAGCCATGAACCTAGCAAATATATACCGTGGTGGAGAAATGGAGAAGTCTCCATTTTCAAAGAGAAATATTTTATCCCCCATATATTTGCAAATGTATTGTCAGTATATATTTATTAAAGGAGACTGTATGTGCATTAATTTAATAGACTTAACCCATTACTTCATTGTAAAGGAAAATAGAAGTACCTTTGACATACATAACTACTTGATTAAAATCAATTTCATTCTTTGTTTTAACATTTATTTATTTATTTATTTATTTATTTGCAGTACTAGGGATTGAACCCAGGGGCATTCTACCTCTGTGCTACACCTCCAGCCCTATTTTTTATTCTTTATTTTGAAACAGGGTCTCACTAAGTTGCAGAGGGCCTCACTAAGTAGCTGAGGCTGGCCGCGAACCCGGATCCTCCAGTCTCAGCCTCCCAAGTACTGGGTTAACATTTATTTTTTATTCAAGCAACAATATTTTGATTGAACACACTCATATTTTCCCTGTCTAAATTTCATTAGGACAGTTTTAGTGATTTAACTGTAGGTCAAGTATAGGTCAAATTATAGCACAATTTGTTACAATTGTTATGGAAGAATATCTTGTCCAAATAATTTCAGATAGTATGAATATTCATGATCATCAGGGATACACAGAGAAGATGACAGACTTTATTCTTTGTAGCTGAATTTGCTAATTTCTTCCAAACTTTCACTCTACTTATATTTACCTCTAAACATAGAAATAGAATTTGTTGATTATATTTTTATATTAACATAATAATTTATATTAATTATGTAAGAAGAGAAAAGAGGAGTGTATTCCAAGTCTGGTAACAGGGATTTAGGTTAATCACTTTCACTTAGTGACTGCCCCCACACTGAAATGAGCACTTTGATATTCAGTGGAAATTTGTTGTGAGCAGCAAGGTTAGCTTTAGCAGCCAGTGTGACTTCCATCCTGTTCATCCCTGTCCCCAGCCCCAGATTTTACCACTTTGAAAATGAAAACAGAGCAGACTCTTCCCCCACTGAGAGGGCCAAGAACCTAAACAACTCTTTGACAGGACAATTAATAGTTAGATTAATATAACCTGTAATAGGAAGATTACAGGTTCGCAACCAGCCTCAATAACTCTGCAACTTAGTGAGACCCTGTTTCTAAATAAAAAATAAAATAGGGCTGGGGGTGTAGCTCAGAGGTAGAATGCCCCTGGGTTCAATCACCACCACACACACATACACACACACACACACACACACACACACACAGAATATAAGAAATTATCAGATAAACAGATTGAAGTTTTAGTAACCTATAAAAGTTTTTGTGCATAATATTAACGTCAAGAAAATAAATCAATGAACAGAGTACATGAAATAAAGAGAACAGTCTGTAATATTTCATCCGTTTGATATTAATAATGGATACTTTACAAATAATTTTCATCTACTACTGCTTGCTTCTTAGAAAAATTTCAGAATCTCTAAATTTCACCATGATATAAAACACATTCCATTTCAGCCGAGTGTGGTGGTGCATGCTCGTAATTCCAGTACTTGGGAGGCAGAGACAGGAGGATCGCAGTTTGAGGTCAGCCTCAGTAACTTAGCGAGACCCCCATCAACTTAGAGAGACCCTATTTCAAAAATAAAAAATAAAATAGGGGTCGGGGGTGTGACTCAGAGGTACAATCTTCAATACCAAACCAATCAACCAACCAACCAACCATAAAGAAACAACAACAACAACAAAACCATTCAGTTTCCCTTATGGGAGATAGCACATATACAAAGGGAATATTTCTTTTGTGTCTGATGCCTGTCTGAATGCCTTTCTGGTCCAGAGTTGTCAACTCTGTCTCCAGGTTCCATTTAGTTCTGCACATATACCAAAACAGTTATCTGACACTGATTTAGGTTTAGGTAACCTTTATTTTACATATTTGAATTAACTAAGTAGGTATTTCCTAAGTTATATCCTCAACCTGAGATTCTTTGGCCATGGCTCTGATCATAGCAGTTTGCATAAAAAAATGCCACTAGCTCTTATGTATAACTCAACCTCCTCCCTCCTTATAGAAACAGAAGTGCAATTCCAAGGCCCATGGTTACTTTTTCTCAGCTCCCTTTATCTCCAAAAGGGGACCAAAGCAAATATTTCTATTGCTGTTGTGTCATACACTCTATCTTTTCTATTCATAACCACCATTTCCTTCTTTTTCTGCTTATTTCTAATAGGAATGAAATACATTTTGTGCACTCAGGAACTCAAAATCTCATGGCTACTAAAAAAGTATACTGGAGATTAGAATTTTTGTTAAGAGGAAGTTGCTGTTGGAAAAGATTCTTGTACTCAGATGAAGGTAATATATTTAGTGTTTTTGAAGGTTTTCATATCTCAATGAGGCTGAGATTGTTATGAGATTGTCCTCTGAGAGAAATTTTGGATGGGTTTGGGGTTGGGGTAGGGGTGGGGAATGCAAAAGAGCAAGAGGGCCTGGTGGCTCCTGTCCACTGGATCGGGAGTTTATGCAAGGGAGTTGGGGGTGACAGGAGTTGAAGGGTGCTAGGAACACTGAAGATAAACTGTTCTAAACCATTCATTTCACGATTTTGCTTAAAGTAGAAGTAAAGTCTCCATTTTCAAAGAAATTAAAATCTAGGTGGTTTTTTTTTTGGTCCTAGGGATTGAATCCAGGGGCATTCTATCTACACCCCCAGCCCAATTTTCTTTTCTTTTTTTTAAAATTTTTTTTGCGGTACTGGGGATTGAACCCAGGGGCGTTTTACCTCCGAGCTACACCCCCGGCCCTATTTTTTTATACTTTATTTTGAAATCGGGTCTCACTAAGTTGCGGAGGGCCTCACTAAGTAGCTGAGGCTGGCTGTGAACCCGGATCCTCCGGTCTCTGCCTCCCAAGTACTGGGATTATAAGCGTGTGCCACCACACCCAGCTCCAATTTTATTTTCTATTTTGAAACAGGGTCTCACTAAGTTGCTGAGGCTGGCCATGAACCTGCCATCCTCCTGTCTCAGCCTCCCAAGTACTGGAATACAGGCATGCACCAACATGCCTGGCTAAAATCTAGTTTTTAATAGCAAGCATTTCTTGTTATGGAATTGTGAATAAACCATTTGTAGTCTTTTGAGAAATATTTAACAAAAAAGGTTAGATCACACTAATTTTTGAAATGGTTTGGCTTGTATCTAATACTGTACAGAGAATACTGGAAAAAATGAGCTATAAATTAGGATCCTGAGATAGTGATTAAAGAAATGCATTGGAATAAAACATTATTTTCAGCCAATGTATCTTTTAGAAAAATAGTATCTGAGTACTTGATTTTCTGTTTTATCAATTTTAAATGTTAGCTTGGCACCTAGTACGTAGATAATACAAGTTGTTTTTAGCAGAACTGTGAATACGAGATTATTGTTTTCACTCTAGAATCTCTCTGTAGTAGGTCTATGTTTGTAGGCCTGTGTTCTGAGGCCTATGTTTGCTATTCCTCTTCTTTTCATTAGGTTTTATAGCTAGGTTATTTATTCATGACTGACCGTTTTTATTTTAGGTCTCCCTATTTCTGAGCCTAATAATCTCATTCTGGAGTTTTTTCATTACCACATTGAGAAAAATACCTTTTACTATGTCAGGAGGTCAGATATATGCAAACAATAGATCTGTGTAAAAAAACAAAACAAGGACTATGTATACTTGATACTCTTCTATTAAGGAAATCATATCAGCTTGCCTACTGAGGACCCAAGAAACTTGAGCACTAAGTCTATCAAAGTTATATTTTCTTTGTTTTTGTCTCTCAAAAACTCTACGTAGGTGCCACAGCAGACATTTATACTCAAGGGCCATTAGAAAAGGCAAACAATAGTGTCTGGTGAATATCTATAATTATATGAAGGAAATATTGTATAGTCTTCTTGAACTGTGGTGTATGATTCTAGATTTTCGTGGGCTCAATTTAAATGAAAGCATGTCCTGAGAGACTCAGATAAAAGGACTTAGTAGGATAGCAAGTGCTAATTAGTATTAATGGAGAAGTCAAAAACAACATCACAGAGATCTTTGAGAGACCCTGATGTTTTCTCAACCCTTCAAGTCAAGTTAAAATGTTCAGTATAGTTTCAGTGGCAAGAGTATTTTATTTTAAGCTGAACCAAGTTCCACATTCATCACGATTCTCTGGTTTCTTCTTTGTTTCGACTCCCTGAAACATGGAGATCTGATCTTTCCCTATTTGTGTTATTTGGTGAATGTTCAGTTGTAATCTGGAGCCCATTTCCTGCCTGTCTTCCCTATTGATCACATCCGTAGACTGCTTTCTTCCCACAGGAGATCTCACTTAGACTTGATAGGTTTTCCTCATCCTTACTTCAATAAGTGGCCTGCGTAGATATCTTGGAAAATTTGTTGGCCTGGATTCTGCTCTGAGTTCCATTGTTTGGAAGGCTTATTTCCTCCTTTTATGCTGTTCCCTTAGAGTTTTCCTGGATAAAATAAAATATTTTTAACTCATATAATTCTCTCTCAGAATTCTGATTATCTTGGAAAAATTATCTTCATATTCTAGTTAAAAGGATATTCCCTTGTAGGACTGTTTAGTAGTTCTCTCTTCAGGCTTTGGAAATACCAAGTGCTTGTAGTTATTTCACAGGACCACCCTGGAAAGCTTCTTTTAACGAGGATCCAGTCACCTCTATACTTCCCAAATCACACAGCCACGTCTGTGAATTTCATTGCTGTCATCTAGAATTTTAATAGATAAGCCATGGGAAATCTATTAGACACCTGGACACTTAAGAATCCTTTGAAAATTGATCATTCATTTGTGATTTCTCTGGACATGGTCTATTAACTATCCAACTTCCTTCCTCTTTCCTTTACCCTGGCAATGACCATACTGGAAAATGGAATGCTGCAAAGAAATTTAAAAACTGAACTATACTTCCTTCACAATGGTCCAATTTGTTCTTTTGGTCTCTCTCTCTCTCTCTCTCTCTCTCTCTCTATGTATATATATATATATACATATATATATATATAATATATAATATATTATATATATTAACTAAATATTTAGTCATCTATATGACTAAATAAGGGCTATATTTAGGAATATATATTTATATATTATATATATTATATATTTGTATACTTACAATTTGTTTTGTAATTGATTTTAAATGAGGATACACATAGTAGAATAAACTAATTAATAAGGAAAAATTAGATGCACAGACCTCAGAGTAGTGGCTAAGTGCATGTTGATAAAAGCAATATTCCTTTACTCACATATTATTTTGGGTCTTTCTTTTCCAAGGGAAGACTGTGTTGACTATATATTGGCCAAGGCATTTGTATAACAAATTCTCAGATATTGAATTTTAACTCTGGCTTCAAAAGTTTTGACTGGTTCTCAATCTATGTCCTAAAGTGTGGATTGGAGAAATCAGTAGATGAAAATTTTTTTTCCAGTTTTGCAGTATGTCAGAAGCTTTGTAAAATGTCAATTTGCCTGTTTTCCCAATTTAGCAATATCAAACATTGATTTCTTTTGGTTTGCTCTAATATATTTTTTCCATTATTAAACATCCCTTACCCAGTGATATAATTGGATAACTTAAACTTTGCTTTTTTGGGGATGGAAGATATCAGGTTAGTCTAATTGGATACAGACAAAATGACTTACATGGTACTTGTATTTAAATTATAAGAAATTCAGAGGATGGAAATTTATCTTCTTTTACCCATATAAAGTTATTTATATTGATTTATGTTACTTCGTCTAAGGATTATAATAGCTTGGGTGGGTAGATTTTGCAGGCTTTCTGTTGCTCAAATATAGAACATCTTTTTCTTGATACAGTTAATTTGAGAAACTCTTCAGATAACATTGCTGTATTATTCTCAAATATTATCTGTCTAGAAATGGAGCTTACTTGTTTAATATGTTGATATAAGCAATGATAAACACATTTTAAAATAAAAATGCCTCTTATCATTAAAAATTAATGAACTCATTTGTAATGATGTATTTTGCATTTTATTCTTAGTGTAGTTTAAGAAGAAAAATAATTCCTTGAAACAACTTTTTGAAGATAGATTCTTTAAAAAAAGGTTAACAAGTAAAATAATGCAGACTACAAGGCTCATGAGTGTAGCTTCTTTAATGATCCCTCAACTTTTAAAATTTGTTGAACATAAAAGCGGTGCTAATCTGATTAGTAACTGTGATTGAGTAAATCTACTGTAAAAATGGACTGTGTTCTGGTTTTTAACATGATACCATGAAGTCATTTGAGAACTGCCTCTGTGGAACATAAAAGTCTCTTTGATGGAATATTTATTCCATGATTAAAACCTGTATTTGTAAGTAGTTTTTATATTTATACACACATATATACATGTACACATACATACACACCTAAGTATATATATGATTGTATTGTTTATTTTCATAAGTAGTTATCAAGTCCCTAGAAACTGATAGAAAGGAAAAGGAAAGAAAAATAGAATGATGCAAATAAAGGTCAAATCTAGATGTGAATGTGCTTACCAAGTTAAGACCAAAGATTATCTAGTGTTCTTTTTTACCTTTAACCTGTCCTCTTCCCTCCTGCAGACATACATATAGAGTGAAGAAAACTAACACCTGAAAGACTGTTGTGTGTAGGTATTTTACATATGGTACCTCATTTAATTGGAAGAGTAGGGAAAGCTTTATGATGTTGAAAAAATCTGTTAGCTATGTTGTTAGACCTTGGAAATATCCCTCAAGCCTTCTATCTAAACTGTGGCGTGTTTTTGTACGTCACTTTAGCAGTCACAGATACTCTTTCAAAGCAGAGAAGTTCATTCCTTGGCACCCACATGTACTGCAATTAGTCTTTTTGCAAAATGCCAAAAAATCTCTGGCAGTTCAAGCACAGTCCAAAGAAATGTCAGCACTGCTTATGAATGTATTTATTGGGAAAAAAGGTGGTCATTTAAAATTGTTAATATGTATAAAAATATACTAAGAAAGGTTTTAACCCAATAAAATAAAAATTGCTTAATTTACATTTTATATGGAATTTAAACAGAACTTTCCATTTTTATCCCAGTAGATATCTGTTAAAACTTTGAATTAAGTGATTCAATTTTGATATATTTTAAAATAAATCCACTGAACATCTTATTTATAAATAAAATCACTTTGTGTTTTTATAATGCTTTTTGCACAAGACTTTCATTATTAACAATATTATAAAATGTGAGTGTGGACATCACATAAGACACATTATAATAGATGAGATGGGAGCAATTGACCCAACAAGTTAGGGTTTTATTTCAACGAGGATGCTTGGCATTTTTTCTTTTAGCTTCATGGCAAATTTTGAAAGAATTGACCAAGTTTGTTGGCCTTTTAAGGGTTTCAGATAGCACATTGCTTGGCTTGTAGGGTCTGTTCTATCTTCAAAGGTGAAGGTTAATAAAAGTTTTTAAATAGGCCTATAATATATGGTTTAAAAAGTAGATTCCAAGTATACTTGGATTTTGGATTTAACTGAACCTACAATCATATATTTCTTGGTTTGTACTAATGACATATGGTTGTTGTGAATACATAAGGAGGAAGCTGGTGGTGGGGATTCCGCATGGAGGCGGGGGCAAGTGCTTCTAAGGCTTGTGTGGGGGCCGGGGTTGAATACCTAGCTATTCAGTTTAATGTAGGAGAAGGACTGGTAGGAAGAAAATAGTGCTCAGGAGAGCAGAGAATATCACAACCATAAAGAATAAATTATCCCAAAGTATATATCGGTTGGGTTATTAGGCTAAGAATAAAGCCTAAGTTCCCATTCTAAAATCTTTGCATGCATCAATTTTTCTACCTCTATGTTTACTTTTCTAACAATTTTAGTTACCATTTTTAAAAGAATATAAACTGCCTTCATTGCCAAAGAAATTTAATGTTTTCCTCCAAAAAAGGGAAATTCTCCTAGAAAGTGAAAATCATAATAACTTTTACCGACAAAGTGGCACATTTGATATTTCCTTGACATTTATTGCCACATGTACTTGTGTAGCAGACTATCTTTTAAACAAAAAGCGTAAGCTTTGCTGTCCAAGTGCCTAAACTCAAATCCTAGCCCCTCTGCTTACCAAATGTGCCACCATTTGTAAACTATGTAATCTTTGTCTGCCTCAGTTTCTTATTTGGCATAAAGAAAATAATAGGACTAAGGAAATACACCAAGTGCTGTGTGTACACATGTATCACTTTGAACCTCACTATGATATATAATTACCATGCATAAATAAAAATATATAAAAAGAAAACAATAGGACTTCTAATTCTGTAAAAGTTAAACAGAAAATAATAAGTAAGGATCTTAAAACAATGAGGACTCACCAGCGTGGTGGTACATGCCTATAGTCCTAGCTACTTGGGAGGCTGAGGCAGGAGGATCCCTTGGGCCCAGGAATTTGGGAACATAGTAAGACACCCCCTCAAAACAAACAAACAAACAAACAAACAAACAAACAGCAATCACTAAGTGCTGGCTACAACTATTATTGTTGTTGATGTTATTATGTGTGTTTATATAATAGGAACTTCAGGATCATGTTCTGATATAAGAAGTGAAATTTCTGGTAAGAGGGCTTGACTATTTTTAAGCCTTTGATACATATTATTGAACTGTGTTTTTTTTTCCACAGGCTGGGTAATTTATTTTTTTTTCAATTTCTAAATGAATATAATTTAAAGATAATTTATAGACATTGATAGTTCTTTTTGTTATAACCTAACTTCTCGAAAGGGATACAAAGATCCTTATGTATGTTGTTTACAAATAACAGATTAAAATCACAGCCTGTATTGAACTGTTTTTCCAAAAAGATTCTACCAATTTATGTTCCTAGAGCACCTATGAAAGTTCCCATTTTGCTTATACCAACACACCATTATTTATAAATTCAAATATTTGCTAAATAATGCTCAATAGCAAATAGCACATTATTACTCTAATTTTCAATTCCTAGATGGCTAAATAAGTTAGTTTTTATAAGTTATTTATTTCTTTTTAAAAGTGTTCATGTCCTGACCTATTTGTCTTTGAGGTGTTACTGTTTTCTCATCTGTTCTGTGAGGTTTTTATTTATTAAGGATATTAACCTTCATCACATTTGTAGTAAATATTTCTTCTTTTCAATGTTTCTTATGTGCAGAAATTTTAAAGGCTTGTAGTGAAATCTGTTAATCTTTTTTTCTTTGTGATTTTTGTACTGATAAGCCACCATCCTTAAGACTGAGAAAATTCAGTGTGGATTCTGACCAAGTCATGATAGTATAGTAGAAAAGAAATGTGTGTACTTGTCTGGACTTGGAGTCATTTTTGTGAGCTTAAGAAGTTACTTACTCTTACTGTCATTACAATTTGTCATAAAAAAGTCATAGTGAAAGTTTCTTCTTAAATATAAATTAACAAGCCAATTCAATAACTAGTATCCGCTGATATAGCACATTGTAATTACAAAACACTTCAAACCTGCAATCTGTAATTTTATTTCACTTCTCATAATTACTTTATGGAGAAGAATAAAATGGGCATTAGTATTACCTTTCTACACACAAAGACCCAAATCTCAGAAAGGGTGTTTGTCTTTTCTCAGTTTATATAGCAAGTAAATGGCAAAAAGTTTGGATTTGAATCCAGAACCTCCAATTCCAAATCCCAGCTTTGCTCAATGTACCACATTGTGTTGATGTTTTCTAAAAAACTATACAGACATCAAATAACTTTTTTTAGCAGTGCTAGGGAATTGAAGTCAGGGTCTTGTACATGTTAGGAAAGTGCTAAAATCCCAGCCTCCAAAATTTTTTTTAAGAACCTAACTTCTTTGAGTTCTAAAATTGCAAATTCTTGCTGTTCCAGACATTCTTCTAGAGAAGGGGAAAGAAAATAACTTTTGTGGAGCTAATATTTACATTTAAAATATATTCTTTGCTGGGCGTGGTGGCGCACGCTTGTAATCCCAGTACTTTGGGAGGCGGAGACCGGAGGATCCGGGTTCGCGGCCAGCCTCAGCTCTCTCTCTCTCTC
>PVJS01033323.1:0-22244 GCA_004027185.1 Glis glis | reverse complement strand
CTCCTCCTCCTTTTTTGATACTTGGGATTGAATTTAGGGACATTCTACCTCTGAGCTACACCCCCAGCTCTTTATATTTTTTTCTTTTTGCAACAGGGTCTCGCTAAGTTGCTGAGAGTCTCGCTAAGTTGCTGAGGCTGGCATGCGCCACCATGCCCAGCTCCTGCCAACTTCTTAGTTATTGCTTTTTCTTTTTTGCGGTACTGGGGATTGAACCCAGGGGCATTCTACCTCCGAGCTACATCTCCAGCCTTTTTACTGTTGTTTTGAAGTAGAGTCTCACCAGGTTGCTGACAGTCTTATTACTTGCTGAGGTTGTCCTTGAACCTGCAATCCTCCCGTCTCAGCCTCCCGAGGACTGGGATTACAAGCATGTGCCACCACTCCTGGCTGAGTTATTGCTTCTAAAATATTAGTTTAGCTGGGCGTGGTAGCACACTCTTGTAATCCCAGTACTTGGGAGGCTGAGATCGGAGGATCCGGGTTCTCGGCCAGCCTCAGCTACTTAGTGAGGCCTCCACAACTTAGCGAGACCCTGTTTCAAATAAAGAATACAAAAAATAGGGCTGGGGGTGTAGCTCGGAGGTAGAATGCCCCTGGGTTCAATCCCCCGTAACACACACACAAAAAAAATAAATTAAAATAAAATAAAATAAAATAAAATATTAGTTTATAGCTCTTGCCTACTCAAAAATTCCTACCGTCTCTTCTACCACTCCACTGCCTTCTGGCTGAAGTTCAACTACTCTTCTTCCATCCCACACCAGAAAACTTTCCTCTGTGTCCCAGCTGGTCTACTCCCTGGGCCCTGGACTCAGGAGAACTTTCAAATAGTCCGGCCCTGCTTGCCTTGATGGCTGCGAGTCCGTCTTCCTGGAATGCCTTCTTCGCTCTCTTGTCTAGTCTAAATAGGTGCATCTCTCAGCTCCAGTTTTGTCTCCTCTATAAACGCTCCATGAATACTTCAACCAGACTGGATCTCCACTCTTTATCCTTCCTGGGGCAATGCAGCCCCAAGGCCCTGTGGTGGCCCTTCGTTCTGTCTCTCAGTCTTGGCAGGAATCTGTGAGTCTTGGTGTCCTGAGGAATGTCCCCAGGGGTCCGTTGGGGAGGGAGGGGCCCTGCTTGTTCTCCTGGTGTGATTTATGGAGCCACAGCTAGGAACAAGAAGCCGCTCCCTTCATTCCTTATCAGGATTCTTCCAAATACTAAACAGACTCCCTCCTACTACTTTGGGGAACAGAGGTAGCATTTTTTCACCGTTGAGAATAAATGAATCCAACTTCCCTTTCTTTTTATGGAAAGCAATAAATCAAAATGGAAAAAAAGAGCCTCTTTGTGACCCGGCTTGGTTCTCTGGGAACAGCATAACCTGGCCTCAGTCCCAAAAAGGGGAAGGAAAATGTTTTTCAAAACTTAGTTCAGTTCATTTTTGTAGAAAAATGAATTATGATCCCACTGTATGTTTGTGTGTGTGCGCGTGATTGTGTGTGTGTGAGCATGCCCGCCAGAGTCCAGTGTGTCTCCCCAGGTGTGTGCCCACAAGTCTGACCATGCGCTCTTGCACTCTGAAGCCTAAAGCAGACCTGGAACGTACCGCTGGAATCCCGAGGGGGTACCCAGGCCTGTCCTTCCCTGCACAGGGAGGAGACAGACCCCAGAGGACCGGGCTCAACCGAGTGACCTGGGGGTCAGCAGTACCCCAACTCATTTTTGTAAAAAGGGAGACGCAGCACCCTCCAGGAGGACACCCTGCTCTCCCTGCTCCCGCACTGCTAAGGGTGTGCCCTGGCAAAGGGGCTCCCAACACATGGGCCAGGTGTAGCCACCCACCCGGAGGGCTCTGAACCAAATTGCTGCTCATCTCTGCTGCTTCAGCACAAGCAGAAACCACAACCCCCAACCCCCCAGGCCCCAAGGGAGGCCTGGCTCCAGCTCCTTCTGGAAAGGCCTCCTGCCTGCCGTCTGCCCAGACCCTGAAGGAGGCTGCCATTTCCCTCTCCTCTCGGTCCCTCGCTTTCCCAAGGCAGCCAGGAGGAAACCGGGGTTCCATCTCTGTGCAGTGTGTGTCTCAGCATTTTCTCCTGAGAACACCCACCAGTGTTGGGGTGGGAGGACTTTAGATCTGCATTTTACCTACGAGGAGTCAGAGCTCAGAGAGGGAAGGCGACAGCTTTTCTGTCATCTGCACCCCAGGCCCTGCTAGCCATTGAGACTTGGACTTCAGGTAGCAGAGTCTTGAAGGGACTCCTGAGGGCTCCGCTCAGGCTGACGAACCCACCATAACTGCCTCTTCTGGTCCCAGAGCCTGAGAAGATGAGCCACAGAGCAGGCAGGCAGTCGGAGAGGAGGTCAGAGGTATTCTGAGATTTCTCCAGAACCCCCTGGGGTTGCACATATAGCAGCTGAGTGGACTTTCCAAGGGTCCCGTGTGCCCACTGCATGCACAAGCATGGTATTACCAACCACTGTGATAGCCGAGCCAGGCTATCACCAGCCATGTCCAAGTGGCATCTGTGTAGACCATGCTACCCACGGTGACAACAAGATGGGGGCTGGGGGTGGAACATGCAATGGCAGGCTGTTAGGACCTGGTGAGAGGCTGGACAGGCGGGAAGTAAGTTGGGGAGGGCCTGCAGCAGAATCGTCAGGTGGTGGGGTCAGAGAGGGGTTTTCTGGACATGTAGCCAAGCTCTGGAGGTAGCCCTGGCCTGGGCTTGCTCTTTACTACAGCCCTGAACTACTGATGCCCTGCATCCAGCAGGCAGAACAAGCCCGGGGCCCAGCACTCAGGAAAGGACTTCAGGATAGATAGAGATGCGAGTTTGGGGAATAGAGAGCCACATACTCTCTATTGGCCTGTGAGGGACAGAATACGGGTGTCCCTTCAAAATCTATAGGTTGAAGCTGTAACTCCCAATGTGATAGTATTGGGAGTGGGGCCTTTGGAAAGTACCTAGGTTTAGATGAGGTCTTAAGGGTGGGACCCCATGATGGCCTTAGTGTCCTTATAAGAAGAGGAAGAGCCCAGAGCTTGCTCTCTCTCCATCATGTGAGACACAAGGAAAAGGCAGCCGTCTACGGCTGAGAGCCCTCACAGACCCCGACCAGGCCAGCACCGGGATCTGGGACTTCCACCCCTCCAGATCTGTGAGGAGTAACTTTTATCAGTTAAGCCACCAAGACTATGGTCTCTCATTCTGGCAGCCTGCTAGCTGAGCTGGGTTCACATAACTCAAGTTCCAGGGGACCTGAGACTGTGGTTGGGGCACAGGAGGCCAGCCGTGGGGAGGTGGGGGTCTGGGGGGTTCGGTGTGAGGCAGGTAGGGCTGGCGCTGGTGAAGGGGGTCAGGATGCACCCAGACAAGAATCTGGCTGTCTCAGCTTGCCACCCTCCTTCCACCTGGGCTGAGCTGGGCGGGACAGGTAACTTCCTCAGACAAACTGCCTGGGAGGACATGCTGATTTGTGGGCCAGACGAGCAGTTTAGCACCCTGCTGTGTAATTACAGCTTGAACAGCGGGGCAGCTGGGTCATGTGAGAGGCCTGGCACTGGGCTCTGTCTGGGGCAGGGCCACTGGTGTGCTGCTGCGGGCCCTCCCCTCCTGGGGAGAGAATGTTCTCACAGCTCCCTTCCCAGGGAGCTGAGTTGTGGGAGAAATGCCTGAGTATGCAGGGTGCATAGAGGGCTCAGCCCCTCCTCAGAGTCTTTGCCCAGCAACCTTAACCCTGGGAAGGCCCAGCACCCTCCCTTCCTAGTCAGTGGATTCTCTGGCTGCTGAGTCTTGCAGCTGAAGGCTGAGGGATCAGAGTCTCTGACTGGAGCAAGCTTGGCTCCAGGTGGCATTGGAGTTGGTCTCCAATGTGGGGTGATGGAAGGAAGCTCTTCCTGACAGGGCCACCCACTAAGAAGCCTGGGCTCAGGGGGTCGCCCGGCCTCCCCGGGCCGGAGCCTGTGGGCTTTCTGACCAGAGTGCCCATGGGTCCCTGCCAGCTGGAAAGCCCTGCGTTCTCTGAGTCTCTGCACAACATCTCTTCTATGGTGGGGCCTCTAGAAATCTGAGCAGCCCATCCAAAGCTGCCTTTGAACAGGAAGTGGGGAAGGGGACTGAGAAGAGGAGAGAAAGGGCCCTAGGGGAGGTGTATGGAATGAGGGTGGTGACCTCTGAGAAGGATCGGGCCTGGACTCAGGCTCTGGACACCCAGGCAGCCCTAGGTCTGAGCTTTTCAGGTGGTTGTTGGGATGAACTATTTTCTTGTGTGTGCCTTTTAGGAAATGAAAGGTGCTCAGGATTTGAGGTGCTCGGGCGAGGTGCTGTGGCCCATGGAAAACAGCCTCTCCCCACCCCTCCTCCCAGCCCTGTGGCTGGCGCAGTCTTCCCCACAACACCCACTTCCTGCCCTGCTGGCTCCTGCTGGGGAGCACAACCGGAGGGATGTGCCCAGCCCAGCGGAGGTGCAACCACGTGAGGACGAGGTTAGCCCTATCTGAGAGCCTGTTCCTTTGAGCTGCATAGGACGTGCAGACAGATTTGGCTGTATTTAAAAATACTTGGTGTAGATTTTTATTAGGCATGTGAGAATGTCCCACAAGACCCGACCAAACTATCCCTCAGCTGCATTTTATGCAGATGGGGAGACGAAGGCCTGTAGAGGTGAAGTCTTTGGTACCAGGTTACATACCTATCAGGTCCTGAGAGACCTGGGCAGGATGCAGGCCTGTAGTTACTGACCTCAGACATTTTGCAATAATGTACGGTCCTCCATGCCCACAGGCCATCTTTTGGGTGTCTAGCTGGCCCAGCTTTCTGGGGATGCGGGACAGATGCTGGAGGGCTCCCAGCCTGGTATTTACAGCTGTAACTTAAAGCCAGACTCTGCTTGCTGGAGGCCTCAGCCTGCTGTCTGGGCCAGGCATGGAGGTGGTGTAGACTCTCCAGTCTTGGATTTTCAGTCCTGAGTGTGGGTGTAGTGACCTCACATCCTGGGGGGCTCAGACAGCCTACAAAATCCTTCTGCTGAAATGCAAAAGAGGTAGCTCTGTTGGGGTGGAGCCCTGGGCAGTGTGGGGAATAGGCTCATCCCCTGTTCTGCGGCAGAGAGGCAGGTCTTGCGGCCTGTGGCTCATCCTCTCCCCTCTCCCTGCCTCCAGCGTTTCCCACTTGCTTGGTGATGCTTGTGGATGCCTGAAGGCTGCCTGGCTGGCCCCTGTCTTTTTGTCTCTCTTCCCATTGTAGGATTCCCAGGCAACAATTTCAGCAAATGGGGGCTAGGCCTAGCCCTTTTTACTCTGGGGACAAAAATTGTAGGCCAAAGGGAAACTGGATTCATGCCCTTTCCTCTTTTTGAATTACTCCCTAATCTATCTATCAAAAAAGAAAGAAAGAAAGAAAAAACCCCTCTAGCAGGATCCTTAATAAATGGGCTTTAATCAAGGAAATTATCAGTGTGATTTGCCCTCCCTCAGGGCAGATAGGCAATTTATCTTTCAGCAAAGGACACAGTGACTTAATACATGGGGCCTAAGAACAATGGCCATTAGTCCCATCTGTCCCCAAGAGAAGGAAGACGCATTCAGTGTTAGTGCCTGGGGCTCTGACCCTATTAGGGACTTCGCCACTGGAGCCCCCATCATGGTGACATCTTAACTAAAATACAGCAGGGAAGGGGGGGCACACAGCATGCCAGGGGCTCAGCAGAGCTGGGTTGGAGTGACCCCTTCTGTGTGTGGGGACAGCAGGGGCTGTTGGCCTCAGAAGCTGTGGACCGCTTTATCTTCTATCTTCTTGCCTGCTCCCCGAGTCTCAGCCCAGATGCTGCAGGGAGGACGATGCCTCCAAGCACAGGTTGGGGGGACACTCCCCTAGTTTGCTGGGGCACTGTGGGGGCTGTCCCAGGAGGTGAGGTGGAGCCATAGTCCTGTGGTCAGGACCCAGGTGGGCCTGTGCACCAGCCTCACTGCGGCTGCAGCGACCTTACACAGCAACTGAAGCGTGGGCAGGAAGGGGGCCAGGAACATGAACTTGAATCCACTTTTCTTTTTCTTTCCAGAGAAAGTGGTTATATTTCTCTTTCTCAGCCTAACTTGGAAGAAGGGCTGAAGCCCTGCCTTGGGCCCTGCTTGCTGGAGGCCCAGGGGCTGCAGAGGTGCTATTATGCGTTGAGTTACTCCCAGAACCACAAAACCTCTTGGAAACTTAGAACAACTTGGCAATTTAAAGCATTCTCAGGTGCTGGAGGTGTAGTTCCATGGTAGAGCACTTACCTAGCATGCACAAGGCCCTGGGTTCAATCCCAGCACCAAATAATAATAATAATAATAATAATAATGATAATGATAGTAATTCTCAGAATCAGAGAATTATAGAAAAGTTTGGAAGAGATTTGTAAGTAACCTACCTTCTTTCCAGCATAGCAGCCTCACGTGCCTTTGGTCCTCATCTGCTGTCTCCTTTCGAGGACACGTGTCCTCATGGTGGACATTCTCAGAGCTTCTCCTCTCCCCCTGAATCTCTGGGAGACCACACTCCTCGCAGCTAGTAGGGCCTGGTGGCATTTCTGGCCTGTGAAAAGAGCAGAAGTTACATGTGTCACACTTCTGAGTTGTGGTGCAATGTCCCTGTGTCACTCTCCAGAGTCTTCTTCCTCTTCAGCATTGGTCAATCACAAGTTCTTGGGTCAAGGTGGCAGAGCTACAGTGATGAAGCAGCCTGAGCCATTGAGACCCTGCAGAAAAGATGGCACCCTGGGGGGTCACCCAAGCTCCAGCCCACTTTGCCCCAGCAAGAGATCAATTTGTTGAAACACGGGGACTATTTGTTGCTGCAGCATAACTCAGCCTGTCTCATACTTGTGGGGTTAGGACTTTTCCAAGACCGAGCAGCTGTCAGGTGGAGAGTTTATTTTTCCCTATAACTGAAATCTAATTCCTCAAAACTTCCTGTTTCCCAGCCCAGGAGGTGAATGAAGCCCAACCTGGAATGCTCCTGTTTTCTCTGTGGGATGGTTCTCAAACCTTAATGTGCATCACCTGGAGGGCTTGTCCACACAGCGCTGGGCTTGTCCCCAATTTCTGATTCAGTGGGTGATATGGACTGAATGTTCCCCCAAATTCATAGTGTTGAAACCTAACCCCCATTGGGGGATGGGGCCTTCGGAGTGGATTACGTCATGAGGACAGAGCCTTCTCGAAAGGGACGAGTGCCTTATCAAGGGACCGCAGAGAGCTTTCTTGACCTCTTTCTGCCACATGAGGACACAGCTGAGAAGTTAGCAGTCTGCAACCCGAAAAAAGGGCCCTCGCCAGAACCAACGATGCTGGTACCCTGAGCTTGGACTTCCAGCCTCCACAACTGTGAGAAATAAACTTCTGTGTTTTTTTTTAATAAACCATCCAATCTACTGTACTTTGTTATAGCAGCAAAAACAGACTAAGACAGGATAGTAGGTTTGGAGCAGGACCTGGAAATCTTCATTGTGGGCAAGTTCCCAGGGGATGGTGCTACCCGTGGTCTGGGGACCATACTTCGAGAGCAGCTGCGCCGTAGCTTCTGCTAGATCTCTCCAGAGCCCAGGTCACTCATGGCTGTGGGGGTAGGCCACCCTGACAAGCCCCAGGAACAGAACTCCTGATTTGAACCCCTATGCTGGGCTGGATCTGGCTCTGCCCTCTCCATGGACTGTGAGCAGCACTGGATAGAACCCTCGGCCTGATACAGAACCAGGCATGGTAGTAAGTAGGTGGTCTGTATTGAGTATTGAGTAGTAAGTAGGTGGTCTGTATTGAGTATTGAGTAGTAAGTAGGTGGTCTGTATTGAGTCTTGAGTAGTAAGTAGGTGGTCTGTATTGAGTCTTGAGTAGTAAGTAGGTGCTCTGTATTGAGTCTTGAGTAGTAAGTAGGTGCTCTGTATTGAGTATTGAGTAGTAAGTAGTAAGTAGGTGCTCTGTATTGAGTATTGAGTAGTAAGAAGGTGCTCTGTATTGAGTCTTGAGTAGTAAGTAGGTACTCTGTATTGAGTCTTAAGTAGTAAGTAGGTGCTCTGTATTGAGTACTGAGTAGTAAGTAGGTGCTCTGTATTGAGTACTGTGTAGTAAGTAGGTGCTCTGTATTGAGTATTGAGTAGTAAGTAGGTGCTCTGTATTGAATATTGAGTAGTAACTAAGTAGGTGCTCTGTATTGAGTAGTAAGTAGTAAGTAGGTGCTCTGTATTGCATATTGAGTAGTAAGTAGGTGCTCTGTATTGAGCGCATGGATGCCTGGAACAGGAGGAACTCCTCATCCTCACCTCTGAAATCTCTCCTGAGGAGCTCACACTACCCACCCCGCAGGCGTCAGGGTTGATGCCCGCTTGCAGGCACAATGGAGAGTGGATGGTGAGTGGGGTGGGCTGCACCCTCCCTTCAGGATGGCTCTAAGCCTGGGGCCGAGGTGGGGTGGTGCCCTGGCTATTCCTGTAAAGACCCAGCTTGGCAAGCCAGCTCCTGTAGTAGGATCCATGGCTGGCTTCCCCTGCTTCACACAGGCCAGCTCAGACTTCAGGGACGGATTGTGGATTGTGCTGTCTGGATGTTTGCAAACGCAGGCAGGCTGGCTCATGCTTGGCTGCGCTGCGTATGGTGTGGGCTCTGGCTTCCTGGGGGGTCTGTTGGGCCAGGTCCTCAGCTTTTCTGCCTGAAACCAGTGCAGGCACTGCCTCCTGCTTCATGTGCCTGGCTAGACTCACGCAGCGAGGCGGCCCACACTGCACTGTGATTCCACTCCTGCTGGCTCCAGTCCTCAGAGCCTGGGCAGGCTGTCGCCAGGCGGGGTGCGGCAGGAGCCGCTCATCAACGCTAACACCTCTGGTTGTTAGGACAGAAGGCCACAAGGCTCACCTTGGGCTGGCCCTGCTAGGAGTCCCTGGGGCCTTTACCCTCTTCCTCCTGCTCCTGGTTTTCCTCTCTTCTCCTGCTTCTCTTCTTTTTTTTTTTTTTTTTTTTTCGTACTGGAGGTTGAACCCAGAAGCATTCTACCTCTGAGCTACAACCCCAGCCCTTTTTATTTATTTTTTAATTTTGAAACACTGTTGCTAAATTGCTGAGGCTGGCCTTGAACCTGCAATCCTCCTGTCTCAACCTCCCAAGTACTAGAATTACAGGCGTGGGACACCACGCCCAGCTTGTTTTTAATTTTTTATTGTGAAAATGGTCTAACATACAGAAAAATGGAGAGACTAGCAGAATAAACCCCATCCAACCATCACTTAGATTTAACAATTATTAGCATTTTGTTAAATTTGCTTCATCTACTTTTTTGTAATCCTAAGTATTTCAAAGCAAATGACTGACATACATTTTACCTCAAATACTTCAGTATGCATATCTAAAACTAAGAGGAGTCAGTATGCATCTCTAAAACTAAGAGGAGTTTTCAACACAACAGTCTCATTATTACATCCTTCAAAATTGGCATGAATTAGTCGGGCGTGGTGGCACACGCCTGTAATCCCAGTACTTGGGAGGCTGAGACAGGAGGATTGCAGGTTAGAGGACAGCCTCAGCAAGTGGTGAAACGCTCATCAACCTAGTGAGATCCTATTTCAAAATAAAATAGGGCTGGGGGTATAGCTCAGAGGTAGGCTGCCCTTGGGTTCAATCCCCAGTACCACACACGTACAAAAAAAAAAAAAAATTAACATGGATTCCTTAATATCATGTAACAATCCGCATTCATATTCTTGCCATTGTAAAAATGTTTTTTGTGACTGATTTTCTTTTTTTTTTTTTGCGGTATTGGGGATTGAACCCAGGGGCATTCTATCTCCGACCTACACCCCAGCCCTATTTTTTATTCTTTATTTTGAAACAGGGCCTCACTAAGTAGCTAAGGCTAGCTGCGAACCTGCGATCTTCCTGTCTCAGCCTCCCAAGCACTGGGATTACAAGCATGTGCCACTACGCCTGGCTGAAAATTTTATTTCAGAGGGGTAAACAGATAATAAACAAATAAACATATACTGTAATTTATAACAAACACTGAACAAAAATGAAACAGGGTAAGGAGAGAGTGTAGGGTACACTGATTTTTTTTTCAATTCTTTGGTCTAGGAATCTCATTTTTCCCACAGGAAATGTTTACACATGTTCACAGACATGCACACCCACAACGTTCATGAGAACAAAAGGTCGTAAACACCCAGATGCCTACCTAACAATAGAGGAGATGGTAAATGAATCATCCATTGCACAAATGGATTATCTGATGCCATTAAAAAGAATGAGGCAGCTCCACATACAGCAACAAGGAAGAGTCTTGGTTAAGCAAAAGCAAGACATCTTAGAATGCTATGTAGATATATAGTAGGATCTGTAAAATTATATATATATGTATATATATATATCCAGGTCTCGCAGCCAGGCGTGGTGGTGTATGCCTGTGATCCCAGTATTTGAGAGGCTGAGACAGGAGGATTGCAGGTTTGGGGCCAGCCTCAGCAACTTGGAGAGACCCTCAGTAACTTAGCTTGATCCTGTTTTAAAATAAAAAATAAAAAGGGTTGGGGGTTTTGCTTGGAGATAAAATATCTCTGGGTTCAATCCCCAGTACAAAGAAAACAAACAAACAAACAAAAAAAGAAACAAGTTCTCACTAAATTGCTGAGGCTAGCCTCAAACCTGTGATCCTCCTGTCTCAGCATTTCAAGTACTAGGATTATAGGAGACCACCACACCCGAAGATGTGTATATGTATATATATCCTATGAGTTAAATAAAAACAAAAACACAAAACCCATGACATCAGGAGCAGATGCTCCACATCACAGCACATATCCTCCCTGGGTCTGGGACTCTAATGGAGAAAGTGAAAGAAATGAAGCCGGACCTGGTGGCACACGTCTGTAATCCCAGTACTTGGGAGGCTGAGACAGGAAGATCGCAGGTTCAAAACCAGCCTCAGCAACTTAGGGAAGCCCTGTTTCAAAACAAAAAATAAAAAGGGCTGGGGTATAGCTCAGAGGTAGAATGTCCCTGGGTTCAACCTCCAGGACAAAAATAAAAATAAAAGAAAGTGAAGTGGATACTCAGGGTTGTCAAATTGACTCTGAGCTGCAGCTCTTATTTCTGAGGGACAAAGAGAAATGAAACGAGCATTTTCTTCCTAAATCCCAAGTTCTCAGCAGCCTTCATTGACCCTAAATCTCAGAAATCTCAGAGGTGTAAGAGGTTAGGAAACAGGGAGAGAAGGACCGTTTTCTTGAGCCAGAGGTAGCTGTCTCTGCAAGAAAGGTGATCCTCCCCTCCCCAGCCCTCACTCCCCATGTGAAGGGAAGGATCTGGAAGCAGAAGTTCCCGTGGGCCCAAGGTCACGGGGCTGCTGAGTGACAAGGTGGGGCTTGCACCCATCTGTGGAGGCGTTCTCTCCCTGAGGATGGTGATGGTCAGAGCCGCCCTTCTCAGTGGCCCCTGCCCTTCACGGAGGAGCTGGTGGTCTCTGCTTCTGTGCAGAGAGCGGATGAGGACCCTCCAGAAAACCAGGGCTGGCCCATTCCATCTGCAGGGCCAAGAGAGACCACCGCCTGCCGGTCCCCAGGCCTGGCTCCTGAGCCTCCGCAGAGGCAGTTCCAGTCTGGGACAAGTGGACCCTGGGGTGGCTTCTCTCCTGGCAGCCGAACAATAATAATGATATAATAATAATAGCTAATGTAGCGCCAGGCATTATTCTAAGTACTTTGCAAATATCCATATGTCTAATCCTCTAACTGTTCTAGATCTAGCATCCTCCCCCTTTTACAGATGAGAAAACTGAGACACAAAGCATCTAACTGGACCAACGTCACACAACTAGAAAGGGACAGAACCAGTATCCAAATTCCAGTCATCTTCAGAGCCTGTGCTCTTAATTTCTGTATGCTGACTCATCCAAATCTAATTAGCACATGTAGTTTACTCTGTGCTGGGCATTGCTCTAAGTACTTTGCACATATGAATACACTAAATATTAATTGTTCCAAGACAACATTAAGAGGTAGATGCTATTCATATCTCTATTTTACAGATAAGAAGACTAAGCACAGGGAAGTCGAGTCGCTTGTAGGTCGCACAGCATGTAAAAGGCAGAGGAGGAATTTGGATCCATACTTTCTGACTCTAGAGTTTATGCTCTTAGACATTGTACTCTACTCACTGACCTCCAGGCTCCAGCACTCTCAACAAGCATTCTGTTTCTCAACAAGAGCCCGAGGATTCCCGCGGGGCCATTGAGCATCCGCTGGAGCCAGAACAACCGCCAATCCTTGACCTTTAGTCTTCTGTGGTTGCCTGGAGACCTGCTGCACTGGGATGGACACATCAGCCCTTTACTGTCTGGTCAGCGCCCATGGTGACCTGTCACCACACTCCCTCGTGGGAGGGGCTGGGCCCCACAGAAGTGCATTCTGGGATGGCAGTGTGGGGCAGGGACTTTGGGGACTGGCCACGCTGAATTGTTCTCTTCCTCTTATTTCCCATTCTTGTTCAATTTCATTAGAATGAAAAGACCAATGCTGGGCGTGGTGGTGCAAGCTTGTAATCCCAGTACTTTGGGAGGCGGAGACCAGAGGATCCGGGTTTGCGGCCAGCCTCAGCTCTCTCTCTCTCTCTCTCTCTTTCTCTCTCTCTCTACTTAGCGAGGCCCTCCGCAACTTCGTGAGACCCGGTTTCAAAATAAAGTATAAAAAATAGGGCCGGAGGTGTAGCGTGGAGGTAGAACGCCCCTGGGTTCAATCCCTGGTACCTCAAAAAAAAAAAAAAGAATGAAAAAAACCAAAGCATTTCCCAGCAAATGTGGTGGAAGGATCCTGCTCTGCCCGTGTCGCCACATAGGTAGAGACTGAACCTGCCGCCTGGTGTGCTCCACCATGACACAGGGCAGGGACTGCGCACCAGGGGCTGCTCTTGGGAAGCCATGCTCCGCAAGGCCCCGAGTGAGCGATGGCGGGCTGGGGAGCGGGCTGCTGCCAGGCCGCTCTATGCATTTCGTGGCTTCCTTCCCAGGCAACAGGGCTTGCATTTCACAAAGCTCCAATTTGTGCTGCGAGGTGAAGATAGCTCCTGTCAATTTCTGCACACAGAGCCCTCTTTTCTACAGCAGGGATCTTTTTCTTGGCCTCTGAAACTTTACGGAGTCCCAGACCAAGTATCCCAAACCCTGGCAGAAGCTGGCTGTGGATGGGCATCAGGGGCAGCGCAATGTCTGAGGCTCCTTCTCTGCACTCCATCTGTGGGTGGGGCAGAGGGTGAGAGGGCGGGGAGGCTTCTGGGACATTCCTCAGCCAGGCGTTGGGCACAGCTGCGAAGGAGCAGCTGCAGAGCCAGGATGGGTCCAGCGCAGCCTCTCCCTCCTTGGGCAGCAGCCTCCTGCTCCCACAACAGCCTGGCTGGCTGTGGTTGGCAGGGCTGGGAGGGCGCTCCGTCCTCCCCTGCAGCGAGGCTAGAGCAGGTGGAGAGGGGGAAGGTGGGTTAGGACGCGAAGAGTAATGGGGACAGAAATGCAGAGGTGGTGACTGGTGTTCTCAGGGAACCGAAAGGAGGACATATTCATATGGTATATGAATATGGTCCTGCATTCATAAGTACTCTCTAATTCCAGAACATTTTCATCACTCCAAAAAGAAACCCTCTATAGTCACGAGTATCCCTCCCCTTTTTCTCCTCCCCCTCCCTCAGCCCTGGCAACCATTAATCTACTTCTGGATTCTGGATTTGCCTATTTTGAACATTTCATATAAATAGTAGCATATGGTATGTGGCCCTCTGTGTTCCACATAATTAAAATTTAGTTAGCATCATGTTTTCAAAATTCACGCATGTATCAGTACTTCATTCGTTTTTATGGCTGAATAATATTCCATTCTGCAGATACACATTTTGCCTATCCATTCATTGGTTGATGCACGTTTGGGTTATTTTCACTTTGGGGCTATTATTGATAACACTGTTTTTGCGTGAATATATGTTTTCAGTTCTCTTAGATATATGCTTAGGAGCAGAATTGCTGGATTGCTATGTTTAACTTTTTGAGGAACTGCCAGGTTGTGTCCCACAGCGCCTGCGCCATTTACGTTTCTGCCAGCAATGCAGCCAGGCACTGATTTCTCTACAGCTTCGCCAACCTTTGTGATTTTCCTTTTTAAAAATTATTGCTATCCTAGTAAGCGTGCAATGACATTTAATCTTTATAACTAGTTAGGGAGGAAATGCTATTATTATCTTCACATTACAGATAGGAGAATAGAAGAGAAATGAATTTGCCTGAGGTCACAAAGTCACTTTGCAAACACTGGGTGTGCTGTAGGGAGAGGGCGAGGCCATATATTCCCTTCCTCTGTTGCTGAGGTCTCGCCTCCAGCCCAGGCCTTCCTCCTACTGGTGTGGCTCAGGTCTTGGGGCACCCCTTCCTCTCCAGTGTCTTTGTTGGGAGGATACGGGGTGCTCTAGGTTGCGAGCTGGGCTGAGGCAGTGGGCCCTGCAGGACTCGCCAGCACTCCCAGGGGAAGTAGGACGCGTGCTGAGGCGTGCAGGCTCCCAGCCCTGGTTAGGCTGCACCATAATTGGAGTTTGAGGAGCTTGGGGACCAGCAAGAACCAGACGTGAGGAGAGGTGGGTGAGCAGGAAGTTATACCCAGCAAGTCTCATGTCCCCGTACCTCGTGTCCTCTGTTTTGGCCTTCAACAAAGGGGGGCTCTCTGGGGCTTGAGGGCGACAGCTCAACTTCCAGGACTGAGTCCCAGACTCCTCACTATGGAGGCAACTCCTGGCAGAGAGCTCGACACGAGTTCCCTGGACACACTGGACTGGAGAGGCTCAAGGTTCTGGAGATCCGGACCCGTGTGGGTGGACAGTGCTGTGGCTTGAACATGAAGGTTCAGCAAAGCCCTTTACCCTGGGGACCACCTCTCCCAGCACCGCCACCCCATTTCTAGTCCAGAAGGGTTGCTATCCTGGAAATACCCGTGGTGGGAATACCCATTGGAAGCCCATGTGCAGGGACGTAGGGTACCATGATGTCTTCTTGGATCCGGAAAAGAGGAGGAAGTAGAGGCGATGTGCAGGCTGCAGGTCCAGAAGGTCCTTGCCTGACCTCCGGAAGTCATGGGCTTTTTTTTTTTTTTTTGCGGTACTAGGGATGGAACCCAGGGGCATTCTACCTCCTAGCTACACCCCCAGCCCGATTTTTTATTCTTTATTTTGAAATAGGGTCTCACTAAGTTGCGGAGGGCCTCACTAAGTAGCTGAGGCTGGCTGTGAACCTGAGATCCTCCTATCTCAGCCTCCCAAGTACTGGGATTACAAGTGTGTGCCACCACACCTGGCAGTCACGGGCTACTGAGTGGACAAATACCTAGGACACAAGTGACCACCCTGCAAAGTGCACCAAGGGGCTGTGGACGAGCAGAGCGGCAGAAGATTTGGTTGAGGGCGGGAAGAGAAAGAAATAAGGAATGTTTCCTGGTGAAGGGTCCTGGAGGATGCAAAGGATTTTAGTGGGCAGAAGCAGTGGGCTTTTCCATTCCTTTTTCCCAGTGTGGGCATCACAGCAAAGGTACAGGTGAGCCACAGTGAGTGGAGGCCCAGGGGCAGGAGAGAGTGGGAGGCCCAGAGCCTAGGAAGAGCTGAGCATGCATAAAGGGTGAGAAGAAATGTAGATCGCATCCCCTAGGAGCTGGGAACAGGGAACTTAGGAGGTTTTTAAGCAAGGAACTAAAGGTTTGATTTGCATTTAAAATCTCATTGATTGCTGAAGGAGATTGGATTAGAAGTGGGGAAAGTGGAACTAAGAGGCAATTGAAGTGGTTCAGGGGGAGGTGATGGACAGAGCTGAAGGAGAGGGGAGGGAGAGGGGAGGAGCATGGCTGAAGAGGGGGTGGGGTGGAACTCATCAGCCTAGTCATCTGTGTGCGTGTGCGTGTGCGTGTGCATGCATGGTGATGGTGGCGAGGAGACACTATCCAGTCTCTCTAGGAAGGAGAGGAGGCTGGCAGATGCAGAAGGGAAAGGCTGTGCCCCTGGAGGTGGGGAGATGAGTTCAGACAGGGATCCAGAGGTGCTTGTGTGCTGCTCTGTGAGCTGCAAGATACACCCATCTATTTTGGAGAGATGGATTTGCACCTCCTGAGGTGCATGCATGGCACTGGGGTGTGGATGATGGAGTCCCCGTCTCCTGGCCATGGGCACATCAGGAAAGGTCGACGTAGCAATAGGAAGAGCATCCTTTTGGGTCCCCAAGAATCAGAAGAAGATGTCCTGTTTTCTAAGGGGCTTGGCACATGGTTCCAGGAGTCTGGAATCACCAGGCAGGGTGCTGTGCTGCAGGACAGAAATGCACATTGAGCTGTGAGAGCAGTCTCTGAATGCACAACACGCTCGCGTGTGCACACACACGTACCCCAAACACCTGGCAGCTACTGGAATTCAGCATGTCTTGAGCCGCAGACCTCCACATCCGGTGTTATGACTTCCCATCAGAGTCCAGATAACCCTCCTTCTGCCACTTCACCGTGACTCATAAACTGCTCGTCTCCACTGTCCACAAGGAAGTTTCTGGTCGTTTTTTCAGGATAAAGTATTAAATTTAGTGTGGTACCTATGCATTCCTTACCATTTAACGTGGGTGGAACTCTGCTACCCTTTTCATTAGGGTCTTCCCATTTTTAAAAAGTGTGTCATCAATGAAGATTTTGAAGGTTTTATTTGAAGGTTTATTAGGGTCTCTCCATTTAAAAAACATTAATATGTCACCAAGCCAGGCGTGGTGGCGCACACCTGTAATCCTAGTACTTGGGAGGCTGAGCTAAGGAGGATTGCAGGTTCAAGGCCAGTCTCATCAATTTATTAAGACCCTCAGCAATTTAGCAGGACCCTGTTTCAAAATAAAAAGTAAAAAGTACTGGGGATGTAGCTCGGAGGTAGAAAGCCCCTGGGTTCAATCCCCAATATCAATAATAATAATAATAATAATAGTAGTAGTAGTAATAATCATGCGTCACCAATGAAGGTTCTCATTTTCCCACAAGTCCTGTGGTTCCTATTTCATGATTTTGCAGTAGGAGGATTTTTGGGAACACACAGGATTTGTTACAGTAGAACTGACTGTACAGTATTCTTTCCTCAATTGTCTTAGAAAGGTTTTATTGTTATAATTAGTTTGTGGTTAGAATCCAGACCTCCTGACAATATTGGGATACCTGTGATTAATTAGTTGATATTAAATATTCCTCTGCCCCACCCCCTTATATTATCTATCTATCTATCTATCTATCTATCATCTATCTACTATCTTTCTACTTATCTACCAAGACCCTGGGTGGTGTATCCGGTAGGACTTCTTAGAGTCTGGATTTTGATGATTGTCTCCCCGACATCCTTTCCCCATGTTATGCCCTTTGGTAAGCTCAGACCCAGGCTCTAGGTGTAGCCCAGTCACTGTGTAGACGGTGTTGAGCACATCTATCAGGTGGCGCCTGTGCCTGCTGGTCCCTCTTGTCTTGGTGTCAGCACCATTGACAATCAGTGCTTCATCCCTTGGTTAATTTGGGGGTGCAAAATGTCCTATTTCTTCTACCCTGTCTTCATTAATTAGTTGGAATACTTTTAAAAACAGGAATATCTTCTCATTAACAATCTGATTATTTTGAGATCCCATTCCTGTGGGAGAGACAGAAGAAATGCTTGCTTGATTGCTCCCTTTTATCTTCCAGTTTTCAAAATAATGAGTTGGTTCCCTTGAGTCTTCCAAAGGTGATCAATAAGGCTTTGGCTTTGGTATCATTATAAATGCATGGATTTAGGTATGTTTCGTGTGCTTTAATCCACTGCGTTGTTCTCCTACTTATGCTCAAATTGTCCCATTGTTGGCCAGTGGGAGATTATTCAGGTTAGCTCTTGAGTCCTTTTGACAGATACTGTTTAGCCTCGGTTTAACGACAAGCATTGGGCTCTTATACATTTCCTTCCTTGGGCCTGGCATTTGCCATTTCTTCAAGGACCCCTGGTTCCTTCTGGTGAGGGGTGGTCTTTAGAGACCACAGTCTTTAGTATCTGAGTCAGCTTTGGCTGCTGTAACACAATGCGACAGACTGGGTAGCTAAAACAACAGAAGTTCATTTCTCAGTTTTGGAGACTGGGAAGTCCAGGGTCAAGGTGCCAGAAGGTGGCTGCGTGCTCCCATGACCTGTCTTTGTGGGGAGTGAGCTCCCTGCCTCAGCTCCCAGCCTGGTCCCTTCCCTGGTGCTTTGCAACCCTCACTGTCTTAATTCAGGATAATTCTATTCTCCTTGATCGTACTACAGCAGACCTCTGGGCTGGGTGAATCTGGGGCCTTTGTGCTGGGAAAGGTCTCCCTGGGGTTAGCCATGATTGCTGCCAGACATTCAAGGTAAACCAAGAGCCTAGAAAAGGAAGTAATCCCTAAATTACTGCCCCAGAATGGAGAGGATTTGGGACTCAGGAATAAAATAACCAGCAGGGGTTAATGAATAATTAGACGGGAATTCTTTGTGAGTGGAAACTAATTAAACTTCGCTGTATAGAGAAAGAGCCCGAGCTGCCTGTATTGTGCCTTGAAGCAACTGGAATGAGCTGTCCACGCCTTGGCGGCTTAATCTTCTCACCAGCACAGGTTGATGACTAATTAAGATCTTTAAAAAGTTTCTACTGTGTAGCCCAAGTCCCCAGATCTCAAGTCCCAGCAGAGAGAACAATCCACAAATCCTTCTCCTGTTTTCACACCACTCAGAGCCTCTGTTGGTGGCTGTCTAGGGGAAGCAGGTCTGGGATCCCAGGATGACAAGGACCACCCGCGCGGGGGATAGGGATTTTAGACGTTGCCTATCCTTGAGAGTCTCCAATGCAGACTGAACAGGCCTTTGTGTTTCCCTGTAGAACACACAGAGCTCAGAGTCGCCTGGTGGCAAGAAGCCCTTTGCTAGAAGTTAGTCCTTGGCATGTCGGCTCCTGGTGGGTTTGGGGTCTGGGCTGAGGCTACCTGGGCAGAGCCAGCCACTGTGTATCTCTTCTTAGCACTCACTGGGGAGGAGGCCTGGGAGAGGAAACTGGGCCCTGTGTTGAGCAGTAGTGAGGGGTGGGGCCCCGAGTGGACACCCAGCAGAGGTGCTGGGGTGAATGTGAGGGTGCGGCACACGGTGCGTGCATAAGCTCCACTGAGACAGGACGGGAGGCATAGGGTCCTTAGACCCAAGGACAATAGCATGAGCCATGCCAGAAAACTCTGGACCTCAGCAAAACTAAAGACTTTGGCTCTGCGAAAGACCCTGCTAAGACAGGGAAAAGACAAACTACAGACCGGGAGAAAGTATTTGCAAACTGCATATACAACTGAGGACTACTATCTAGAATATATAAATATAGAACTCTTAAAGTTCCACAGTTAAAAAAACCCAAACAATTCAATTGGAAAACGGGAGAAGTATTTGCAAACCGAATATGCAACCGAGGACCACTATCTAGAATATATACAGAACTCTTAAAGTTCCACAGTTAAAAACAAAACAAAACAAAACAATTCGATTGGAAAATGGGCAAGAGGCATTTCAGAGAAGAGGAGACAGAGATGGAAAATACGCACATGGACAGGTGATCATCATCATTAGCTGCATAGGGAATGCTAATTAAAACCACCGCGAGGCATCATTCCGTGACTTTCGGGATGGCTAAAATGACGAATAGCGACAACACGGTCTTGCAGGTACAAAGGGATGTCTGGTGCCTAGCCAGCGCGGCTCTCAAATTAAGACTGGGAGGATTCAGTGCCCAGAGTAGACTTTTCCCTGTGCAGGAGCCTCCCCTGCCCCAGCCTTGGCTACCTTCTGTGTGGACCGGCCAGGGTCAGCCTGCCCTGGATTAGTGAAGAAGCCAGGCTCCCTGCTCTGTTTCTCTGGACAACTCAGGACAAATTGTCTCTAAAATCAATTTATTTTGAACTTCCAGTCCAGGGCTTTAAGGGAGCCAAGGGACGGCTTTTATCTCTCCTCTTAGTTTCCATTCATGCTATTTATGAACTACATCATGCAATTTCAAACAGACAGATAAAAGTTTTAAAATAATCTTTTAACTATTTTCAATTTAACACAATAACAGCAGTTACTATTTATTTGCTTGTCTGTGTGCCAGACCCCATGCTAAGTACTTTCTGTGCATTACCTTATTGAATTTTTATAACCACTTTCGGTACTGGGGATTAAACCCAGGAGCATTCTACTTCTGAGCTACACCCCCAGTCCTATTTTTTATTCTTTATTTTGAAACAGGGTCTCACTAAGTTGTGGAGGGTCTCACTAAGCAGCTGAGGTTGGCTGTGAACCTGCGGTCCTCCTGTCTCAGCCTCCCAAGTACTGGGATTACAAGTGTGTACCACCAAACCTGGCTCGCTCTCTCTCTCTCTCTCTCTCTCTCTCTTTTTTATAGAAAATGGGGTCAGAGAAGTCAAGTACCTTGCCTGAGGTCACACAGCTCTAAGTGGCAGAACCAAGACATGAACCCACCCACAGCTTACTCCAAAGCCTCTAGCTCATGGTACCTTCCAGCAGAAGGAGAAATGATGGAGGTGAGTGCCCGGCTGACACTCCCAAGTGCCCGCATCACTGTTATGATGTCAGGACCAACTTATCGCTGGGACAAGCAATCCATGTTTAACACATTAACCCACTGGTCAGAATTGAGTTGCATGGACCCTACTAGATGCAGAGAAGGATGGGAAGTGTGGTCCCACTGTGTGCCCAGGAGACAGGGATTGGTGAGCACACAACAGTGTCTAGGCCATGTCCATCTCCGGTGCTACTTTCTTTGTCATTTAAACTCGTTCCCAATGTCGGTGTCCACGGGCTGGTCTGTTCAGGGTGCAAACCAGCGAGCTGGTCTTTGCACAATGCCAGGAACAGAAGAGCCCTTCTTGTTCTTAGTGGTGCCAGGGCCAGGTACCATGCTCCGTGCAGATATTTAGAGATGATATTTGCAATTCCCTTTGTCCTATGAACCCTTTTTTGTCTTTGGTGGATAAGTCCCTGCTGGCCAGGCTGGGCTGGAGGCTGAGCAGTAAGAGAAGCCTTCAGTGCCCCTCGTGGCCTAGGAGATGCACACAGGCCTGAGCGTGTTGCTCATGGAGCCCTGAGCAGGAGCCTCTGAGCAGCTGGCTCCACCTGTCCAGGCAAAGCAGGTGGAGCTGTGACCTAGCAGCCACAGAGGAGCCTGCGTGGGGGGTAGGGACAGGTGGGCACTGGCCCGGCCTCGCCAGTACCAGCCGCGCCCTCTGCACCCAGCCTTGCCAGCAGCCTGACTCCAGGCCTCCGGGGCCAGCCAAGGGCGCTCCCGGGTCTCTGCAGCCCAGGCAGAGGGTTCCCTCGTTCTTTCAGGCTTTGCCTTTCAGACCTGCAAGTCAGCCGATTTCACAGACAACCATACTCAGAGACAGCAGGAATTTGCACTAATTCAATTAAGCAGTTGGCTTGCAGAACAGCAGGAGGCGTGTGGGCCAACACCCCTCTGCAGGACAGAAGGGACTGACTGCTGCCCTGGGCTCGCGGGTTTGGGTCTTCGGGAGCCAGCCTCCCTGTGTGGTGTGTGGGAGGCAGTGGGCTGCATGGAGGACTGTGCCTTTGAGTGGGCATTTTGAGGGCAGGTTTTAGCAGAGCTGGGAGCCGGCCAAGGATGGCTCAGAGAGAGGCGACCACACCTTGATTTTGGACTTCCGGCTCCCAGAACTGTGAGAAGGCGCCTTTCCATTGGTTTAAGCCACCGAGCGTGTGGTAATTTGTTGTGGTGGCTACAGGACACAAGTACAGCCTGGCATTCCAGCTTTGCCGGGACACACCTGCGTCCTCTGGGTCTTGCCCCTTTCCACTTCCTCTGTGACACCTTTCTCTAGTGTTTCTAGACAGCTGGGGATGATTCCTTTGGCCCTTGTGATAGTCTATGTTGTCAACTTGACCTGATCATGACACACCCAAGATTATGTGATTTTGGGTGTGTAACAGCAGATTAAAGAGAAAGCCCTGCCCTGAATGTAGGCAGCAGGATTCTGATAGGTGCGGACTTAGATAAAGAGGGAGAAGCCGCGTAGAGTGCATGCGACTCTTCCCGAGGAAAAACGCATCTGCTCTCGCCTGAGATCGTCGGCCGCTGGCTTCGCTTTTCTCCGAAGAGTTTCTTGATCTTCTCGGCCTCCAGCTCTTGGAACTGAAACTTCACCATCGTTTCTCCGAAGAGCTTCCTG
>PVJS01033322.1:0-22243 GCA_004027185.1 Glis glis | reverse complement strand
AAAAAAAAAAAAAAAAAAAAAAAAAAAATTTAGGCAAAACCTCAGCAGATTATTGTTCATATATTTGAATAATAAAAATTGGTTCCAGAGTTTAAATGAAAGAGAAAATATGAAACAATAGCAAAAAAGAAAAGTTGTAAAATTTATAGGAATATACAAGTAGGCCAATTAAATAACAGAGAGAGTCAAGAAACATTCATGAAAAGTACTGAAACTCAGCTGATGATTAAAGTAACATTTAAAATTGGTGGGAAGAAAGAGAGCAAGTATTTAATGGTGTTGTGAAAATTTGTTATGCATTGGGAAAAAATAAACTTTCGCTTCAAGCCATATACCAATATGCATTGCTATATTCTTAGAGGTAAATGTTAAAAAAGAAGCTATAGAAATGTTAAAGAGAAAATGCAGAATAATTCTTATAACCATGCAATGCAGTTGGAAAAGTCTATATGAAATACAACCCTGGAGCCATAAGGAAAAGGTCTGGCATGCTTGACTACATAAAAATTTTCAATTTCTCATGATGAAAGACACCATAAACAAAGTTAAATGACAACTGACAGACTGAAAATTATAGTCAGACCATAAAAGTGCCTCTACACATCTATAAGAAAACAAGTCAACAGAAAATGGGCAAATGATTTGGACTGGGATTCCCTGAAGAAATACAAATGGTCAACAAACTGATAAAAAGATGCTCAATCTTAACACTGACCAAAAAATGAAACTTCAAATAAGCATAAGATACTTTTATTTATTTTTAAAGTTTGGTAATAGCAGGAAAGTATGATAATGTGGGAAAACAGGTACTCTCAAATACTTTTTAAGTGTGATAAATTGGTAAAGCATTTTTGGAAGGCAGTGTGGCAGAAGCTGTAAGAAATTTTAAAAGGCCTTTATTTTTTGACATAGCAATTCTACTTCTGGAATCAATCCTAAGGAAATATTCACATAATGTACACAAAGATATATGTTCCTTTTTCTCATTTTTTACAATAATGGCAAAAAATGGGAAACACATTTGGGTGAAATAACTTTCTTTACTTGCTTTCCAAAACAACACACTCTTGGATTTCTCACTTCTTCAATGGCCACACAGACTGGGTTTCTCTCTGTTCTTGGTCCTCTTCATCTCTCCCTCCTCTTCATGTTACAGTTCCTCAGGACTCAGTCCTAAGATGTCTAGCTGAACTCACCTCCCTGGTACCTTCCATCTCTTGGTTCTCTCATTCAATCCCACGGCTTTCTTCTTGACTCACTCCCTCATGACTCCCCAATTTATATTTCTCGCCTACTTCTTCCTCTGTCTTCCATCCATACTCATTCATCTACCTGCCTGCTTGACATCTGCTTTCTACATCTAATATCTATTTCAAAATTAACTTAAAAAGCAAGCCGGGCGTGGTGGCACATGCTTGTAATCCCAGTACTTGGGAGGCTGAGACAGGAGGATCACAGGTTCGCGGCCAGCCTCAGCTACTTGATGAGGCTCTATGCAACTTAGTGAGAACCTGTTTCAAAATAAAGAATAAAAAATAGGGCTGGGGGTGTAGCTCAGAGGTAGAATGCTCCTGGGTTCAATTCCCAGTACTGCAAAAAAAATTAACTTAAAAACAACAACAATGTGTGCTTTTCTGTTCCAAACCTGTTGTCTCCTAAATCTTTTGGACCTCAGTAAATAGAAATGTTATCATCCTAGGCCGGGCGTGGTGGCGCACGCTTGTAATCCCAGTACTTTGGGAGGCGGAGACTGGAGGATCCGGGTTCGCGGCCAGCCTCAGCTCTCTTGCTCTCTCTCCCTGTCTCTCTCTCTCTCTCTCTCTCTCTCTCTCTCTCTTCTTAGTGAGGCCCTCCGCAACTTCGTGAGACCCTGTTTCAAAATAAAGCATAAAAAATAGGGCCGGGGGAGTAGCGCAGAGGTAGAATGCCTCTGCGTTCAATCCCCGGTACCGCAAAAAAAAACCAAAAAACAAGAAATGTTATCATCCTTGTTGCTCAGGCCAAAATTCTAGAAGTCATATTTGAAGCCACTTTCCCCAACTGGTTTATAAAGCCCTGTAATTGGCTGTGCTTTCAAGAGGTAGAATAATCCAATCATCCCTCACCTCCTGTGTTCTTACTACTCTGGTCTGAGCCAGCATCATCTCTTACTTGAATGACTGTAACAGCCTCCTAATTGTTCTCTCAGCTTCCACTTTGCCCCGGTGGTCTGCTCTGGTAGAGTCCCTTGCCCTCTTCCAAATCCTCAAATCCCCCAGACATAGTCTGGCCACTTAGGCTCATGCACTAACTGCTCTCTCCACCTGTGTTTGTCACTCCTTGTCCTATTTCAAGCTTTTACTCAAATATTACCTTCATATTGAGACTTTACTTTTAGGTTGCTAATCGAAGGACAGTTAAAGAATGCATAGCTCCTGGGCGCAGGAACCAGGGAGAGGGAGGCACAGAGAGTTTTAACATATTGAGGAAATGACATTTATTTCACCCTAATTAAAATGACAAGATTCATCATTATTGAATATAACGTATATTTTATTTTATTTTTTTGCGGTACCGGGGATTGAACCCAGGGGTGTTCTACCTCCGAGCTACACCCCCAGCCCTATTTTTTATACTTTGTTTTGAAACCAAGTCTCACGAAGTTGCGGAGGGCCTCACTAAGTAGCTGAGGCTGGCCGCGAACCCGGATCCTCCGGTCTCAGCCTCCCAAGTACTAGGATTACAAGCATGTGCCACCACGCCCGGCTAACGTATATTTTATGATTAATGAATTTGCATTTATTTTCTGTCTTCTCCAACTGGATTGTTTCTGGGCCAGTTTTTTGTTTGTTCAATTGGTTGATTTTTGTTTATTATTATTCACTCATGTACCTCCCACTCTTAAAATAATTGTTTGGCACACAGTAGGTGTGAAGTAAGTAAGTATGTGCTGAATGAAGGGATGATGATGGAAGTCTAGCAGTAGGAGAATATCAAAAAACAATGATCCTCAGCATTTTGTTCATGTAGTCCTCAAAAGAATTTTAAGAAACTGTGGTATTGACTTTATTTTAATTATAATGCTACAAAAATGTGTGATTTCTCACACATGTTTTTAACATAGCACCCATGCTTTAAATGTATTTTCACCAAAATCTAGATGTTGTAAATTAACTTATTCAATTTATGGAAAATGCCTGCCATATAATCCAAATGGCAAAGATAATTCTTTGTGTCAGAAAAATCTGACTACATTTTCTATTAACATATATATGTAGATACCAGTTGCAGTAGCAACCATCTCACTTTTGAATTTCTTTTTTTGTTTCTTATTTTCTGGAGCATGGGTGCAATTTATTTAAAAACACTTTTAGTTCTTTCCCGTTAATGCACAGATATATTACTCATTCTTGAAATTCTCTTTTTTGGCTAGGGGCTTCTGTGACTTTTACAGGCTTAGAAAGCATTTACTACAGTGTATACCCTACACACATCTGCAAGTGTGGTGCCCCTGGTTGTCAGATAGGATCGCTATATCCCAGTGATGTTGGAGAACTTCCCCAAGTTCACACAGCTAATGAATTATTGAGTTGGAATTTGATTTCAGGTCAGTTTGTCTTTGAATCTTTGTTCTCAGTTATTATATTTTTTCCTTGACACTTCTGTTGGTTAATTTCCTTCTCCCATTTTATTTGGATTTTTGGAAAGATTTAGTCCTTAATCCTTGGCTATTCTGTCTTTAAGTGTTTCTGCTTAGAAAAACCCATCACTCTTTTGTGGTCACCTGTGATTAGCTGAGGCCTCAGTTTGGATTTTCAGCCCATTCCTCCCAAGCTCTGATCCTGCATGGCTAATGTTCCATTTGTTATTTCCTTTTGAAGGCTTTATTTTTTATTTTTAAATATACTTTTGTTGGTGCATTGTAATTAAACATCATAATGAGACTCAGAGGGATAGGAACATATATGCACACAGATCTTGGAGAGCTTCCCTCTGGGTCCCTCCCCCTTCTTGTACTTGTTATTGAGGTCGGCACTGATAATTTTGCATATGTATATAGCATTATTTGAACTATTTCCTTCATCAAATCACTTTTGAATTTCAAATGCAAGTCATTTCAATTGTCTGACTGAAATAAATATCACTTCCTCAATACGTTAAACCTGTCTGTGCCTTGCTCTCCCTGGATCCTGTGCCCAGGAACTATCCATTCTTTAGTTGTACCTCAATTTGCACCCCCAAAATCCTTTACAACTGAGGCAATGGCATCATAGGAAATATCAGGGATTCCTGAGAGGTGTCTCTTTCTGCAGTAATAGTGACTGAGTGATTACAAAAGTATGTTAGGAAAGAAGATCTGTCAAGACCACAGGGGCATTCTCAAACAAGTCGACTTTGGGGAAAAGTAAATTTGAAAGTTGAGGCCCTGGAAATCAATTCCTTGAAAACTTTCCATTCTCTTATATTCCTGGAAAATCTATGGGCAACTGTGAATATACAGGCATTCATATTTCATTTTAAAGATAAATTTCACTGTGGTATCCTATGCAACAGTAATAAAGAAAGAGGTATATCTATAGGTAATCATGTGAACATTTCCAAGAAGTCATCTCTATTGACAAAAGCAAGTTGTGTAGCAATGCTTCCCATTTGGCTTTGAAATATATATTAACTCTACATGTATACACATGTAAATTCATAGAAGGGGAAGATAAGAAATCATACCAATCCATTCCTAAGTGTACCTCTGAGGAGCAGTTTGGGAACATGAAGAGATTTATCTGTTAACTTCTTATACTTTGAATGTTTTAAAAAATTTTGTATATTAAGAATACATTAATTGAGGTTAATTAAAATTTATTAAGAAAAAATATTAAAGAGTAAAACATTCTGATATTATAGTGCTGATGTAACTTTTAAAGATACATACATTTTTTTTCTGTACTGGGGATTGAACCCAGGGGTGTTCTACATTCAAGCCATACCCCCAGCACTTTTTATTTTTTATTTTGAAACAGTTTCTTGCTAAGCTGCTGAGGGTCTAAGTTGCTGAGGCTGGTTTCAAACCTGGCATCCTCCTGTCTCATCCTCCCAAGTACTGGGATTACAGGCCTGTTGCACCATTCTCAAGCTAAAATATTTTCTTATAGCAGTTTGTAAGTATACCAATAGCTTTACAAAAATAAATGAAAGTTGTAACAAAATCCTACTTCTTTTCTTCCCTCCTTCCACTGAAGTCTTCCTGTCCCACATGATTGACAGCCACTTTGGGCATCCCTCACTCCATGTGTTCTGTTTCTTCTCTTTGTGCCTCTATCTGTCTCCCTCTCTAGAGAGTATGTTCCTTAAAAGACTGTGTCTATTCCAGCTTTGCAATCCTTATGCTTCACATGATGTTAGGGGCATAATTGGCTCACAATGCCTTTTCTGAATGAATTATCAAATGAATCACTTATTGGCAGCAAATGTTTTATCCCCTAGTTCTCTTCTTTGTCTTACTGTTTAAAAAATGAATGCCGAATATCTATTCTATACATATTAAATAGTAAGCTCTACATACTTAACACATTTATAGACATTATCTCATTTTTCTTTCCTATTTTGTGGTGAAGAAGCATGCATGGGCAGACAATTGACTTAACTTGAACATAGAGAAGTAGAAATAGTAGAATAAAATCAGAACACCCCACAGAAACTAGGAAAATATTCAACATAAAGTAGGCACACAGCCACTGAGGTGCTCAGACCTCTCTTTGCATATAACTGATGTAATATATTACATCGATGCAAAAGAAGACACAGTAATATAATCACCTCAATTACTGCTGAAAGACATGTTCGATTAATTCTTTTTTTTTTTTTGCGGTACCAGGGATTGAACCCAGGGGTGTTCTACCTACAAGCTACACCCCTGGCCCTATTTTTCATACTTTATTTTGAAACTGGGTCTCACGAAGTTGTGGAGGGCCTCACTAAGTAACTGAGGCTGGCCGCGAACCCAGATCCTCCAGTCTCCGCCTCCCAAGTACTGGGATTACAAGTATGCACCACCATGCCCGGCCATCAATTAATTCTTATATCTGATAAAATCTTTGGAAAGTTAGAAATGTAAGAATGATTCCTTTGGTTTGTGAGACTATAACTAGACCTTTTCTATCAAAGAAGAGCTTAACTTAAACTCCATTTTGTAAAACCACCGTTTTGTAATCTTGTAGAAACTTACACTCCTTTGGAAAATTAGCATCTCTTAAAAAATTGCAAAAGTCAACCCCTCCCCCCGCATCCTCTATAGCTGACTGAGAAGATCCTGAAGCTGCTAGCTCCACCAATCGGAGCACAGTGCAGAAGCCTCGCATTAGGAATATAAGAGCTTACCAGGATCTCCGTCATACTTGGCAACATCCTTTTTTGAAAAAAGTAAAATTGCCTTGCCAAACAATTTTCAAACATGTGGCTTTTTGATGCCATGAGAATGTGAAGCCGAGTGCAGGAGGGACTGGATAAGTCAGGCCTTGCAGCACTTAGATATGCCACTCTAATTAAAATGAGTCTTCAAGGTGGTAACTGGCCACAGATTCTAATGGAAGATTTGAAAATACAGACGTCAGTGGGACAAGCTAAAGTCACTGTTGCAACAATTCGTCTCCGGTACGTAACTATTGTTCACCATCTTTTCTCTTCATCACCCATACTAGGTGACCCTCATCCTTAGCTGATACTTCAAAAAGCCCAGTTTTAGTGTCTGGTATGGAAACTCAGATCACTATCCTGGATAGGTCAAAGACTTGAGCTGCCTGGCCTATAACTGGCCATGGTTGTTCCAGGCCTGATGGACCCCTGGGGTTCCACATATCCTCCTCACTTCCCAGCAGTGTTAGCTCTCCAGGACGATGGGACTAAGGCCTGTTTAAACATGGCTTGGCCAGCATTGAGGTAGCCAGCTCTTGTCCTTCCACCTGCCACTGTGGGAAGATGCAGCAAGAAGGCCCTCATCACACCAAATGTTAGAGCCTTGATCTTGGACTTTCCAGCCCCAGAACTGTGAGAAAATAATCTCTGGTCTTTATAAGTTATCCTGTCTCGGGTATTCTGTTATAGCAGCACAAATGGATTAAGACCAATGGTAATCATGCCTTCAGGTTTACTAGAACTCTTATTTTGGGAAACATTCTTCTCACATGTAAACAAGACCTCTAATCTAGCAGAGCCAGAAACTGCAGTTCTGGCACTGGGTTTATAATTAGGTCACTGTGAATCAGGATGAGAGGTGTGTTAGACCAAGCCTATTTCTACTCTTTGTTTTGATTTCTGTACCTATGCATTTTAACTATTGGAGATATGACAGCATACATTGATTTCTGTTTGTTTGTTTGGAGTATATATACAACATCCTGGGGGGAAAATGCTTCAATCAAGCAGGATGTTATTCCAGAGCCAGTATCCAGGCTGAACATTTAATAGGCCCTCCATCATTCTGCCAGGCCAGCTGCTTCCCAGTGGGGCAATTTATGAAAAGATCAATGGACACCTGGGTTCTGTGTCCAGCGTTGCAACTCCCTTACTATAAAATAAGTTCCTTGGCCTAACATAGTATTTTGTTTGTATATGAGTATTTTTGTGAGTCTTTGTTGTTTCTGGAAGAACACTAGATTAGTCATCTTGTGCTACAGTCACAAAATATTATAGACCTGTGGCTTAAACACCAGAAATTTATTTTCTCATGATCTGGAGGCGAAAACCCCAGATGAAGGTCCAGTGGAGTCAGTTTCTGGTGAGGGCTCTCTTCCTTGCTTACAGATGGTCATCTACTTGTTTTAGATAGAAAGGGGAAAGAGAGAGAGAGAGAGAGAGAGAGAGAGAGAGAGAGAGAGAGAGTCTTTTCTTCACATAAGGTCACCAATCCTATCAGATTAGGGCTGTACCCATATGACCTCTCCTAACCTTATTTACTCCTAAAAGCCCTATCTTATCTTCAAAGTCTTTTTCTGGTAACTAGGACTTCAATATATGACTTGTTAGTTCCTTAGCAGAAGCTTCCCTGACCTTTTTTGTTACAGTAGTCTCCTTCACTTAATTTCTATCTTATCTCTGTACTTATTTCATTCAAAGCTCTCACATGTCATTATTATGTGCATCTGTTTGCTTATGACATAAGTTCTATGATCTTGCTTGACTTGCTTACTTCTATGTTGTAAACACCTGTTATATTGCCTGGCACATAAGTAAGCATGCAACACATATATGTTAAAAAAATAACCATGTTTAATGAGCACTTACGATGTGCCAGGCCTGTGTTTAATCATTAACAAGCATTTAATTTTTATATAAATTATGTTAGTAATTCTCTTTTAAAGATTATGAAATAGGATTAGAAAGTATAAATAACTTGCCTGAAATTGTGCAGTTTCTTAGAAATGAAAGAGATAGAGTTTGAGCCCTGGTATTTCTTACTCCAGAGTGTATGCTCTTAATTCTTTCCAGCTATGCCTATCAAAATATTAACTGTAATTATTTCCAATTGCAGGTTTTATGGGTGGCTTTTATCTCCTCTTTTTTCAATATTCCTACATTTTTACATTTATCTAAGGAGCATTTCCTTCCTTCCTTCCTTCCTTCCTTCCTTCCTTCCTTCTTTCTTTCTTCTCTCTCTCTCTCTCTCTCTCTCTCTCTTTTTCTTTCTTTCACTGGAATTGAACCAAGGGGCATTCTAACTCTGAGCTACACCCACATCCCTGTTTTAATTTTTTAATTTGAAATGGGGCTATTGAGGGCCTCACTAAGTTGCTGAGGATGTCCTCAAACCTGCAATCCTCCTGTCTCAGCCTCCCAAGTAGTAAGATTACAGGCATGCGCCACCATGCCTAGTGATAGTTTCTAAATATAAGAAAAATGAGAGATTAAAAATGTTATGTCTCATAACCTATTAAAATGTTGTGTCTATCTTGCTAAGACCTGGACTAAAAATAATATATAAATATAAATGTAGCCGGGCGTGGTGGCACACGCTTGTAATCCCAGTACTTTGGGAGGCAGAGACCATAGGATCCGGGTTCGCAGCCAGCCTCAGCTCTCTCTCTCTCTTTCTCCCTGTCTCTCTCTCTACCTAGTGAGGTCCTCTGCAACTTTGTGAGACCTGGTTTCAAAATAAAGTATAAAAAAATAGGGCCGGGGGTGTAGCCCGGAGGTAGAATGCCCCTGGGTTCAATCCCTGGTACGCAAAAAAAAAAAAAAAAAAAAAATATATATATATATATATATATATATATATAAATGTAAAGTGCAGGGCCGTGTTATACAGTGCTTGAGCAAAAGAGTGTGTCTGCTGTCTGCTGTCCCAGATCCTTCACATCCTGGCTCAGGCACTCCCTACTCCTTGAACAAGTCCCAGCCGCCCAGCCGACTCCTGTCACACCTGCACGCTGTGTTCCTTTAGCACTGCACTCCACTTAATTTATACAATATTGCTTTATGCTGCTTTGATTGACGTTCCCTTCTAGGAATCTTAAGTCACTTTGTGCTTGAACTTTTCTGAATCCCTTCCTGAGTTTATTTATTCACTTATTAGCACTATTCAATTCAGTTCATTCATCCAAAACTAATTATTTGGGTTTTTGCCATGGTAGGTGTTTTCTTATTCTAGGAACTGTTTTTTTTTTTTTTACCTATAGTTAGTTAATTATACCTCTGCTCTTCCCACTGAGCATTTGGGGAAAATTTGGGAAAGCAAAAATAAATAAGTGAGTAAATAAGTAAATAAAAATGTGTGGCTCTTGTCCTTAAGTAGATCACAGTATATATGGAAACCCAATAATTATCACATGCAAATAAATATTAAAAGGTCATAAAGAAGTTAAAATAAAATGTGTCAGGAATACAGAGTAGAAAAAGCTTACTTGCTGAGACTAAAAATCATGGAGACCCTGAGGGAGGAGATATAACTCATCTAAGCTGAGTGTACCATCCTATGTTTCAGGGACTAAAATGGGAAGAAGTCATTTCAGGCATTTTCTTGTAGCACAAAGGGGATTAGTTATCTATTTGTTTGTTTCGTCCCAGGGATAAAACCCAGGGGCATTCTATTTCCAAGTTACACACCTGCTTCTCTTTTTATTTTGAAACAGGACCTCACTAAGTTGCTGAGGGTCTGGCCAAGTTGCTGAGGTTGGCCTTAAACCTGCATTGCTTCTATTTCAGCCTCCCAAGTACTGGGACATACATGCACACGGCACTTGGTGAGCTTCCTCCTGGCTCCCTCCCCAGTCCTTCCAGTTCCCCATACATGATACTGAGATTGGCATTGATAGTGTCACATATGTGCATAAATGTCAACGGAAGTGTTTTCTTCATTCATTCTCCCTCCCACCCCACCAACCTCCCCGAGACCCCCTCCATCGCTCCACCGGGTTTCCCCCTCCTTTATCTAAAGTCCCTCTTGTATCCTGATTATTCCCTAGTTTCCATATATGAGAGAAAACATATGACTCTTCACTTTCTGTGACTGGCTGATCTCACTTAACATGATGTTCTCCAAGTCCTTTCATTTTCCTTCAAATGACATAACTTTGTTCTTTATTGCTGAATAGAATTCCATTCTGTATATCCCATAATTTTGTAATGGGATTAGTTTTTGAACTGAAAATTCGTCAGCTCCGTGTCAATGTGATCCTTGAACCTCAGCCACTAGTTACCGCTCACACTGGTACAATGGTCTCTTTCTTCTGTCCTGGTTTTAACATCTATCCAATTGAGAAGATGGCAATGTTTTAATTCTGCCCTATTAAAAGGATTAACTAGTAAAAAAATGGCTTCATAAGATCGACATTCCTATAAAGCTATTATGTTGTCGTAAATATTTATGGTTATTGGTTATTTTAGCACAGCTGAAAATGGACTCCAAAGAAATCATAACAAAAATTGTATTTTAATATGGTCTTTAGTGTGTGTGGTCTTGTTAAAATTTTATTACTGTGTCTCAACAACACAAGGTGCTTTAATGTAGCTCTTTAAAATCAGTAGCAGTTTTATAGATCTCCAGTACTCATAATGTAGACAGTCCATTACATTATTCAGAGCAGAGAGAAACACATTTTTCCAGAAGAATATGACCTCTCAGCCCAACTCCACAGCCTGAATTCTCCGAAACAAATCACAGTTTGAAGGGCCTCGGCTACCAGGAATCTGAAAGATAATCTTTCTGCCTATAGGTGGAGCCACAGGAACACAATTTAAAACTTTTTTGAGTTACTTATTTACCCTTGAATCATCACTCACACACATCTTTTTCCTTCCCTTCCTCCCTTTCCTCTATCTCCCTCCCTCCCTCCTTCCCTCCTTCTTTCCTCCCTCCCTCCTTCCCTCCTTCCTTCCTCCTCCTCCTTCCCTCTCTTCTTTCTTTCTTTCTTTCTTTCTTTCTTTCTTTCTTTCTTTCTTCTTTCTTTCTTTCTTTTCTTCTGCTCTTTCTTTCTTTTTCTTTCTTTCTTTCTTTCTTTCTTTCTTTCTTTCTTTCTTTCTTTTCTTCTGCTCTTTCTTTCTTTCATCTTCCTTTCCACAGAAGTCAACTTCTCCCTACCATTCTTTCTTTGGTTGTTTTTCTCTTTCTCTCTTTTCCCCCCTTATTTCTTCTCCATTTGTTCCATCCTTCTTTCTTGGTTAAAAGAAAAATAATACATTTCAAATATATGTTTTCTTTTAATATCAAATTGTTCAAATCAGATTTTTATGATGACGTCCACAGTGAGGTTCTAGTCCCTTCTGCATGGGTTTTTAGGACCAAAATTTTAGGGATTTTAGGGTTCAACAGAAATCTTGCTTTCCCAATTAGATGTGTATATAGCAAAAGTCTTGAGAAAGATTATTTTTGCCTTCCTTTTTTACTAAATAAGTCTATTGCTTCCTGTCTTCTTGAGAGCGTGTGTCTTCTGTCTCTATCAATACACTAAACCAACTATCTAATGAGATGCTCACCTTCCCTAGACTGAAATAAAAAAACGATTTTGGATTGGGTGGTGATGATGGTAATTTGATAATTCAATTATTTACCCAGCAATTTTTTTCTTTGTGCTTGGGATTGAACCTTTGGGCATTCTACCTCCAATCTACAGCCCCAGGTCTGTTTAGTTTTTATTTTGAAATGGGGTCTCACTAAGTTGCTGAAATTGGCTTCGAACCTGTGATCCTCCAGTCTCAGCCTCCCAGGTACTGGGATTACAGGTGTGTGCCACCACACCCAGCTTACTCAGCAAATATTTCTTAAGTACCTTCAAGGTCCTAGTAATTTAGGCTAGCTATTTCTTTCTAATAGCTTTCTCTTCTAACAGCTAGTAAAGTACCTACAAAGCCGAGCAGGGTGGTACACACCTGTAATCTCAGTACTTGGGAGACTGAGACAGGAGGATTGCAAGTCTGAGGCCAGCCTGTGCAATTTAGCAAGACCCTGTTTCAAAATAAGGAATAAAAAGGGCTAGGAGTGCAGCTCAGTGGTAGAGGGCCCCTGAGTTCCATCCCCAGGTCTGCAAACAAACAAACAAACAAACAAACCCTACAACATCAGTGATGAGCCAATAACACCAGAAATGGTGGTATTAAAAAAAAAGAAATAAGGGTAACTACAAGAATGTGAGAAAATAAAAAATAAATCCCTGCAATTAGACTAAAAAGAATGGGGAAACTAGAAATGGCCTTTCTCATTTCTGCTGTCTATAAACCAGTCCCCCAACATCATTTATGTCCTTGCAGTTTCCTGGAGAAGTTGGGACATTTCAGATCTCTAAACATGAAAAAGAAAAATATATGGAATCATATCACAGGGACTCATGGCAAAAGATATTGCATTTGATTTTGTGGAAAATTAATATTGAAATGAAAAATGTCATCTTTGTTTTCGAGAAACTTTAAAGGTGGAATTAATCCTATCTGAAAAGTGTCAGAACTCAAAGGTTGCCATGGAAACGTAGCACAGATCCTTAACAGGTGTGGTTGCCCTGAGATAGACCCAAAGGATCCAGTTAAAAGTCCTTATGGAAGCAGTGGTGGTCAGCAGGGCTCAGGAGAGAAGAAACTCCTCAACTCATTGGACAGGAAAGATCAATGAATTTGCGGAAAGTCCAGTGACTTCACACGGGCAGCAATCTATGCAAAAGGGAGGGATTATATGTAACTTCCCAGGACAAATCTACTGTTTATTTATGTAGAAAGGCAAACATTTTTCTGGCGTAGAGAATATGCGTTGGAACAAAGTGAGACAAAATGTTTTGAAGACATTAAATGAGGGTAGCAGAAATTATTGCAGTTTTACAATGATTTAAGTGGTAATTTGGAAGCCTATAAAATAAAAATTTTCTTTCACATTTTACTAAGGAATTTTTCAAGCCTAGACTAAAATAAGAGAGTATAATGGATCTCCATTTGCCCATTACTTATATTCTGACAAACATCAACATTTTACAAAATATTTGAATGGATGCTATTGGCTCCGAGTATGGGATTTGTTCTGGCTTTTGCTGGTGGTGATGTGTGTTTGAATAGGTTATAGGAGAGGAATCATTGGAAAGGTATATTTTAAGCCAGGATGTTTCTAAACATTAGGCTAAGTCAGACTAGTTCTGCTTTCAAATTGACTCCCCACAGACCAGAAACAGGAACAAAATGGGAGTTTGGTTTTTCATAGGAATGTCTTGCCAAAGATGCTGATATGAAATAGGAAAGCGCCCATTGGGAAGTTCCTCTCACTGAGCACAGATGATAATGTAGTATAATTATAACTAAAGAAACCAAGTGTTTCCAGCAAGAAAGGCTGGCTAGTAACTATGTTTCCTATGTTGGAAATTACAACAACATTTGATGAGAACTCTGTCAGATGCTCTACTGGATATTTTGCTCACATTATTTCATTTAAATCTCATGTTATATGCAAGTCAGATGAGACATGAAGCAGTTAATTCACTTATTCATGACACATGACCAGGAAGTGGTAGATGTAGGACTATACCCCAGTTCAATCTGATGCTCAAGTATATTCATTCCTCCAACAACCAAGAAACCAGATAAAAAACAGGTCTCATTCACATTATGCTACCCAAATCCAGGACATTTAGGAGTGATGAAATGGACCATGCTGAGTGGTCTAGGGTGTTCTGATATTCACAAGATGAATATGTGACCCAGATAAGAAAGTACCTTCTTCAGCTGGGCACCTATAACCCAGTGACTCAGGAGGCTGAGATGGGAGGATCGCAGGTTCAAGGCCAACATAGGCAACTTAGTGAGACCCTATTTCAAAATAATACAAAATAAAATGGGACTGGGGGATGTAGTTTGGAGGTAGAATGCCCCTGGGTTCAGTACCCCCCTCAAAAAAATCTCTGCCGTTGTAAGGCATTATTTAATGTATATTTTAAAAAATCTTTTGGTATGTGACTTGCATATCCCCTCAATTTTCCGAGAGTGCCAACGTGGTGGTGAAAGGAATTTGTCCACCCACAGGTCACTGTGGGACAGAGCTCAGGGAGGGGGTCCCTGTAGTGATGGAAGCAGATGCCGGGTGGGTAGACCCAGTGACCTGGATGGGTGGGGTGGAGGAGAAATCTAAGGGGTAGAGATTGAGAGCCGCTAAAGCCACTGGCTCCTTCTGAGCCGGGCTCCCTCCTAGCTTGTCTTAATCTTTATCGCCTATCATGAAAACTGCTTGCTGGCTTCTGTATGAAGTCCAAATTGCTTTGAGATGTCTGGGTTTCCCAAAGTGTGATTTCTTTTTTCAACTGATAATATACAAGATTTTCGGTGTACATGAATAAACATTTCAAAAGATTACCTGTCAAGTTTTGTGTATTATAGGAAAGAAAACATCTTTATCTGTAAGTTCCTGGGTATTATTAGTTAGAACAAAGCTAAAGTTTTACAAGTTAATGAATAGAAAAATATTAAGTAAAAATAATGTGAATATTGAGCTGGATGCTACATGAAACATGCGTAAGATGCGACTTGCTAAATTAGGATAGACAGGAGGACAAAGAAATGATATGACATGAGTGTGGCAAGCTGGGGAATCACAGAAGGCCAGGTGCAGGTGGCTTTCAGAACTTCCTCCTCTCACAAATGGAAAATCTGAGGTGCAGAGCAGAGAATTACCATCCCACAGGGAGTTATTTATAGAGGTGACTGGAACTTAGGGGGTTTTACTTCCTAATCTAGTCTTTTTTTTTAAATTAAACCAGTCCCTTCTCCTTAAAATGAAATATCTTGGTTAGATAAGAATAATGTTATGACTCGTTTCATCTTTTTATGTGCACTTACTCCTATCCTTATTTATATATTATCTATTGTTTTCAACTTAAAGCATTTGTCTGAAGGATGTTCAATATTTTCATTTGAAATAGGTCTATGGGTAGATCCAAATAATTAAAAATGTTTTAAAATAGTTTATGTACTTGAAGTAACACATATTTGAAAGAAAGAAGGTGAGGCTTTGGCAGAAAGACAATGATGTCTCATCACAAGAGCGGTGACCAAGGACTCCAGGGATCCTGTTTGAATCCTGGCCCTTCCTGCTGCTGATGTACCCCGCAAAGCCTGAGCTGGTATCTACTGCCTTTTACCTTCTGTGCTGGGAGCCTTACTCATAACCAGGGCTCAACAAACCAAAGATTCATTGAGCCAGTGTGGTAAGCATGGCTGAGCAGGGTGAACACCCCTGGGACCTGGTTTGAATCCTGCTTAAGAAGAACCTTTGTAGATTTCAGGTAATGAAGATTATTAAAGTAGCTCCTAAGGCCTGGTGGTTGTTAAATATGTGGCAGCTATTGTTATGTATGTGATGGGGGATTAGTCTGGTGTAAGGAAGAGGAAAGGGAATGCTATGAAATGTTCTCAAGGCCAGAAACAGGAAGCAGGTGATGTGTACCAACAGAAAATGGGCAAGTAGGAAGGGAAGGGTGGTTTGGGGCTTTCAGAATCACTTCCAGAGGCGCTGGTATGTATGTGTGTTCTGCTTGTGCCAGGATCCTCATTCTAGAGAATGAATCATTTTCTTCCCCTTAGAGATTCTAGTAGTTGTGCTATTTTACTTAATAATGCTGCAAAAATACTAAGAACTCAAGGGGAATTTCCCAGGCCAAAACTTAAATCCTGAAGTCTGGATTTCATGAAACTGCAGTGTTGACAGCTCTTAATGAACATTTTTAGCATCTGGATTATATCAGCTGTCAGCTGTCATTGAATCATACATTTTTTTAATCTTTCCCAGTTTTGAAAAGCAACTTTTCATAATACTGTTTCCGTGTGTCCATATTTCATACCTACACAGCAGGGCAGAGAAGGTAAAGTGCTTTAGGGGAAGTAAATATCTTCACATGACTGGTGCTACCAACAGACTCCTCCTATTTAATATCCATCATTCTTAAAGTAAATGCAAACCCTTTCTTCACATTTGTACAATTCTTATGAGCTAGCAGAGTATTTTCACACATGCTATTTCATTTATTTTCATGACAATACTATGAATTGGGTGCCAGTGTATCTTGTCTTCTCTTTCCTTTTCATACTGGGGATTGAATCCAGGGGATTCTACCTCTGAGCTACACCCAACCCTTTTTAATTTTGAAACAGGGTCTTGCTAAGTTGCCGAGGCTCTCCCTAATTTGCTGAGGCTGGCCTTGAACCTGTCATTCTCTTGTCTCAGCCTTCCAAGTACTGGGATTGCAGGTGTATACCACCACACCTGGCTAATGTGCTTATTTTGTAGATGAAGCAATGAAAGCTCAATTCAATTGGTTCAGGGTCACGTGGCTAACGAGGAGTTGATCCACATTATCTGATACCAAGTGGAATATAGTTTTAACTCTGTATCTCCATTTCTCATTTTAATCATTCCATGTAAAATGAAACATGAAACATGTTGGCCCCTGTCCACAAAGAATTCTTAATTTCACATGGCATGGAATAAACACTCCCTCTGCCCCCACCCCACGCACGCATTTGAGTGAAACATGAACAGGGAAAGAGGTTGAGATCACCGTAAGTGGGTGTGGACAGGGACACAGCATGGAATAGGTAAGGAGAACATTTTCAGAGCATAGAAAACCAGGACCTATTTTGGATGATTGCAATAATCAAGTGGTTCCCCACCCCCAGGCGCTCTCACCTGTAAACGTTCCAAAAGGCATAGGACATTGCATTCTTGGCTGGAAGTAACACAACCAAATGAATCATCCGAAAATTCAGAGTTGGAGCAGCTTCTCATCTGATTAGAATGACAGATTGACAGATATGCACATTTGCGGACTTCCTGCTGCTGATGTACCTCTCATAACCAGACCTGCGATCTCTGCCCCTTTTACATTCTGCTGTGGAGGGCTTCACACGTAGCCAGGGGTCAGCAAACCAAATCATAACTTCTTTGAGTCACTGTGGTAAGCACACGCTGAACAGGGAGACAAATAAAAGAGCACTGAATTAGGATTCAGAACTGGATTTTGTCTTACTGCTGTAGCAATCGTATGAATATTACCCAGAACAACTCATTTCCTCTCTCTTCCGTGCGGTTTCTACATCTGCAAAATGGGGCTAGCCGCACCAACCCAGTCTACCTTTTGTTAAAGAATGAATGAGGTACTACATATGCAAGTGCTCAGAAAATAATAAAAATTACATAAAATATCACATGAATATACAAGTTATATAAAGACACATGATAGATAAGTAATACATAAATATTTCAAAGGGATCCTTTTTATAAAATCTCCTCCAATTTTCTCTTACAGTGTAGCAAGCTGCTTTTCAAAATACTATTTTCAGTATCATCATAATTCCCAAATATTTGGTGTATACAGTAATTGTGCAAATATTATATGCAAAACCTAAAATGAAAAAAAAAGTAATTTTACTCTCAACCTACTATTCAGTGAAACTGTTGGCTATGACTTTAAGCAGGGTTCACAATGTTGGGGATGCATTTGTACTACTACATGATAGGTGTGTTAACGTGGAAAGCTGGAGTAGGAGTCAGCGAATTCACATAGGGGAAGATTAACATGGAACAGCTAAAGAGTATCCTTCTTGGCAAAATAAGCTAATGACAACCAATTAGTATGTGATGTTTTCATCTCTACCACCATGCTATTCAAAATGTACTCTATGGACCAGTAGAATGTCCAGTAGCACGAAATGTCACCTAGATTTCAAATGAAATGAGGATCCCCAGACCCATCAAATCAGAACTTGTATTTTAACAAGGTTCCTGGGTTAGCTGTACATATATATTAAAGATTTGAGACTTAGTCTATGAGACATTTTCAGATACATTATGGCATTTAATTCTTATAATTTGTCCTCCTCAAACTCCATTTTCCAGTGAAACTCAGAAAACTTAAGTCAGAGTGAAACAGGTAGGTGTAGTAGCTGAGGGATTTAAATGTAGACTTTCTGATTCTAAGGCCTGTGCTTCTTCTACTATAGACCTCTTTGGTCCCATACATATTTCTCAAATATTGTATAAGAGGACCTACCTTGAAACTAGTTCTAATCTCCAGCAATCCTTTCTGGCTTCAAAAAACCACCAATTAAGCCATGTGTGGTGGCACACGCCTTTAATCCCAATACAGGAGGATCGAAGGTTTACAGCCAGCCTCAGCAACTTAGCAAGCCCCTCCGCAACTTAGTGAGACCCTGTTTAAAAGTAAAAAAATAAAATAGGGCTGGGGGTGTAGCTCAGAGATAGAATGCCTCTGGGTTCAGTACTGAGCACCATAAAAAACAAACAAACAAACAAAAACAAACCATCAATTATCCAAGATTCCCCACTCACAGAACCCTGCCTCCTGGTGCAGGAAACTCCTCAGCAGCCGCGGAGGAGCTGCTTCCTCTTGTGGAACATGCAGACCCTTTGGATCTGTGCCACAGAGATGACAGGCAAGTCCCCACATCACACTTTACCTCCTTTACTTGAATAATTGAGGTCTGAAATGACATCAGTCTTTCGGAAGTCTTCCTGTGAATTCATTCTTGGCTGGTCCCATCATCGGCATGCCACTCTTATAGGGTGCCACCCCTGAAATTGCTCAATCTCAGCGGCCGATTGGACTTGTCTGTGGAGCCTCGAGGTGGCCACGTGGAGGGCCTGTTTGGAGCAGAGTCTGCTCAAGTCGGAAGGTGACGGCCTGATTCACTTGCTTACTGGAACTGCTTGAAATACGCAGTTGGAAGCCCTCCAGCTTTCTCTTTCTTCACACGATCCAAACTCATCAAAGCAAAGATGTTTGAGATAGCAGTAAACAGGCTGTGGTGTGAAATGTTCTCTCATTAGTGATTTATTACAGCTGAGAAATGGAGGATTAGCCACACCCTACTTAATGTAATGCACGTTTATGAGGGAGAAAACAGAAAAGAAAAATAATGAAAAATCCAAGGAATAATAAAAATAAAAAGTTTGTGCTCTGAAGCTTCCTGGCAAACCAAATGTGGTTTTAGTGCTCTTCGGAGATGAGGCTTTTATTGTGCCCCTTGTAAACCCTCATGAGTGAGCTTACCTGGCCTTTCAGGTGGAGAGCCCTGGACTTACATCTCACCGTCTCCTGTGGACCTTGAGGAGTCCCAGAGAGCTGTAGGGTAAGCTACCTACTGAAATCCTCAGCAAGTAGCCAGACTCAGAGTCACTCACAGGATGAGAACGGACCCCCACATGGTGGTTTCTCAGTAGTTCATGTTAAAGAAAAATGCTGTTTTATGGACGCATTTAACTCTTGCACTATTTTCCTGCTTATCTATAGGCGAGCACACATCTTTGCCTACAGTGTTCTTTCACCTCGTGACGCTCTTCGCCAACTCTGCCTTTCCAAACCCCAGGCATCATTCAGTGCAATTCCTTTCTGGAGCATCTCCTGATAAATAAAATACAACCACCGTTCACAGCTTCTGTCTCAACTAGAGTGCGCTTAGGAGTTCTGCCTGTTTTAGAGTTGTTTGTGTAATTGTTAGCCTCTCCTACTGCACACATATTAATCTGTTTTACAAGATTATGTTTTACTTATTTGTATGATTTTACAGGCTCCTATAGCTTCGATTTCTTACTCATTCTGAAACACACAGGTGCAATAATAATGTGCCATTTCAACATGAATCTCTCTCTCAAATTAAGAAATGGTAGGCCTTGCTCCTGAAGTATGGAGTTGGCAAGTCATGATTATAACTTTCAAACCCTGTGTTCCTTTGAGGTTGCCTCTGCAGCCCAGGGCTGTAGCCAAACTGGTAGGACTTGTTCTCCAACCTCCATGAAAAGAGTTCTCAGTTCAAAAAGAGTCCCACCCTTTCTCATTGCCTAGCTTCACTACAACATAGATACATGTACAAGACTTGAAGACTTTTTATCTTTTAGAAGTTAGTATTTGTTGCACAAGTAGTATAAAAAGCCATGGAAATTAAGAGTACTTTCTATAAATCCTACTCTTCTCTACACAATTATATTTAAGTTTTTTTCTTATATTGCTACATAAATAAAATGATTTAAGCCAGGCTTGGTGGCACATGCTTGTAATGCCAGTACTTGGGAGGCTGAGACAGGAGGATAGCAGATTCAAAGCCAGCCTCGACAATTTAACGAGGCTCTCAGAAGCCTAGTGAGACCCTGTTTCCAGATAAAGAAATAAAATCAGGCTGGGGGTGTAGCTTGAAGGTAGAATGCCTCTGGGTTCAATCCCATGTACCAAAATAAATAAATAAATAAATAAATAAATGAATAAATAGATTTAAAACCATCTGGCAAGACCTACTAATTATTTCATCACTGAGATTTCTTTAAGAAAGATGGTTGGAAAGAGAAGGTACCTAAAAAATGTATAAAAGTTCTGTAAGGGATCTCACTGGGAGCAGAAATGGAGATTTAAAAAGGGACATGAGTTGGGGGCATAGCTCATTCTTAGAGCACTTGCCTAGCATGCATGAGGCCCTGGCTTCAATGTCCAGCATAATAAAATGAATAACTAAACAAATTAGTTAAAGGGACATAAAAATGGGAAATGGAGCTTGCAATGACAAAATATTGCTAGTAGAGCTAAAAACAAGACAATTCTGAAAGCTACGGAATCAAATACTTCAGGAACAAAGGCTCTTCACATTAGTCACATTCAGAGACAGGTACACTTGAGACCTCTGCTGGAGGTGCACGTTGTATGAGATACAAAGAATAATGAAACTAGGCACAGTGGCACATCCCTGTAATCCCAGTACTTCAGAGGCTAAGACAGGAGGATCACAGGTTCAAGACCAGCCTCAGGAACTTAAAGAGATTCTCAGAAACTTAACAAGACCCTGTTTCAAAATAAAAAAAAAAAGAGCGGGGGGTGTAGCTCAGAGGTAGAATGCCCGTGGGTTCAATCCCTAATACCACAAAGAAGAAATAAAAAAAAGAAAAGAAAAAAAATGGATGCTTTAAGTTCTCTTGAATTTCCTTTTACCCTCCCAATAAATATTTGAAGGGCGGTCACACTTGTGAAAAATTAGACTTAATCTATTTGTGTCCAGTGGACATAACAGGATTATTCGTTTAGTAATTAAACAATGAGTAGAAACTAGAAAGCCACAAATTACAAATCAATGTAAAGAATATTTTAAGAAACATGATTACATGGTACAGATGTAGGCTACCTTGAGAGGCAGGGGGTTCCCTCTCCTGAGTCTGGGAACCACTGTTTAACCACATGGGGTGAGTCAAGTGTCGAGGGTAAGACTTTGGATTCCCAAGCCAGAGTGAGGCCAACTCTCCACTTGCTAGCTGGCACTGGGCAGGTTGCTCAGGTTACTTAACTGTCCTGGGCTTCAGCTTCCTCATCTCTGCAATGAGGATAATATTATTACCTCAGTGAGGAGCTGGGAGGGTTAACTGAGTGAACATATGTGAAAGACTTGGAACAGTGCTTTGCGCAAGTGCTTTGCTATATGTGTGGCTTCTTTCAGATTATTATTTCTAAAAATGTCTCCAGTTCAGTAATTCCATTCTTACACATACTCAAAGATCCAAAGTGCATTATTATAATAGCAACACAGCCATAAAGCCACATTTTATGGAAAGCCTAGTATGTTCTAAGTAAAGTTAACTTATTTAGTGAACATAATAATATATTTAATATACTATTTCATAGATCTACTGTGAGATAAGTACCGTGTGTATGTGTGTGTGTGTGTGTGTGTGTGTGTGTGTGTGTGTGTGTGTATGTTGCTGGGGATTGAACCCAGGGCTTTTCTCATAGTAGACAAATGCTGTACCACTGAACTAAAA
>PVJS01033321.1:0-22245 GCA_004027185.1 Glis glis | reverse complement strand
TCTCTCTCTCTCTACTTAGTGAGGCCCTCCGCAACTTCGTGAGACCCGGTTTCAAAATAAAGTATAAAAAATAGGGCCGGGGGCATAGCGCAGAGGTAGAACGCCCCTGGGTTCAATCCCCGGTACCGCAAAAAAAAAAGCAAAAAGAAAAATGATAGCTCTAAGAGATAATGAATATATGTTAATGAATATGTTAATTAGCTAAGTGTAGTCATTCCACAATTTATATGTATTTAAAAATATTTTGTACATGGTAAACTCCTACAATTTTATGTTTTTTTAAATTTAGAAAGACATGGGAAAATATTTTTAAAAAGCAATAAAACTCACTATTTGGAAGTTTTGTGCTTATTGAATCTGAAACAATGAATTATAATCTTCAGGGCAAATTATTTCCAGGAATAGACCGAATTTTGCATAGTAGAATAAAAAAGAAATAATTCTCTGAGGAATGAAAAAGAAGAAACTAAAATGAAAACAATAACTGAATCTGCAGGAGTGGGGTCAGGGTCGGGAGTGGGTAGTGTAGAAAATGTGACTTCATTTGTTTCATTCTGATAGAACTTCTTACATAGGAATAAAAGAAGTTCAGGTTCAATGGTGCTCTTCCTATGTATGTTTTTTTTTTTCTGTCATGGGGTCAAAGCTGAGTAAATGTCTTTTACAGTGGACATGTACAAATCAGAAGGGATGAGAAGCCTAGACACATGGGGTCTGAATCTCTACATGCTTTTTATCAGGTGTCTAATTTTAGGAAGTCATATTTCTCTGAGTCACATTGTTTTTCTTCATCCTCCTCTTTCATCCTATCCTCTCCTTCAGACCCCAAACATGAGCATGTTTTGAATATGCGATAGGAGTTTTAAAATATATGTCAGATTTTAAATTATAAGGACAAAATGCCTTTACATTTTGTGTTAAACTCTCATGGCACTGGGCCAGAATTTCTGTACAGTTGACCACTTATGTGGAAACCAATAAGGGAAAGTCATTTAAAAAGAGAATTTTATCTACTTTAAAATACACTATGAACAGTATTTTCATAGTTTTAAATTCCTTTAGTCCTATAATTTCTTTACATCTGTTTTTCTTCTAAGACTTCTGTTTTACTATTTTCAAGTAAATTTAATAAATCAATCTATTCAAAGATAAAATGTCACTTTTCAAAAAAAGATTAAATATCCTTTTTTGTAGTATAAGGATTAATGATGAAAAACTAAAATGAAGTGTCTGGTATTAACTTGATCCATGATTATTAAAAAAATCACTAGGTTGAAATTTTATGATTTTAAACCACCCAATGAATATTAGAGAGATTTAAAGTTCAACTCTGAAACAATCAGCTGAGACACTGCTGTAGAGACACGTTTTTCTAGTTCCTGGTCTATTATCTGTTGATTCCACTTTGAGTTCTGTTATTTGCTGAGGATTTGAGAAGATGGCGATTTCCATGGTTGTCATTTGCAGAAACTTCCAGTAACTTAATGCTAAGTGCAAAATGTTTATTATGAAGGACAAGGAAGAATTGATTGGGAGAATTTGTGGGGAGAAGGAAGGAGCTATTATAATTAGCATAGAGTATGGTCAGAGGCTTGTACTTTGATGGACAGGAAGCAGTTTTACAGAGGATGACTTTATCTCTCTTCTTCCAATGTCTCCAAATTTTTCAGTGTTTCATGCAGACAGCTACAGAAAAAGAACGAATCTCACTCATGATCTGTCTTATTCACACTACTGTCTATTCTCACTGAATATTACAACTTAATATTTCTTTAAATTTAAACTTATTCCAGGATTTTGTTTTTAACTATTTTTAGAAAAAATATTATTAATGTTAAACTTGTTTCTTTTTTCCTTTTTTTCTGGTGTTGTTTTGTTTTGTTTTGCTTTCAGTACTGAGGATTAAACCGAGGGGCTCTTTACATCCTCAGCCTTTTTTTCTTTTCTTTTCTTTTTGTCTTAGCCTACTGAGTAACTGGGATTATAGGCATGAACGTCTGTGCCTAGATATTTGAAAAATGAAGTTTGTAGAAAGAAATAATGATCATCCTAAGATACCTAGAGAAAAATGAAATCTAAAATGATTCAGATTAAAATTTAAGAACTACATGTGAGACAAAATATTAATTCATCTTACAACAGACATAATGCCACATTGTCAATTTTATATATTTTGGTCTCATATAACTAGATTTTTTTCTTTAGAAAAGATTCTAAACTCAGGCTACTAAATTGCAGAGAATATCTCGAAGCATTTGCTCCAAGTGTGTGATATCATTATGTTCTACAACAGGTGCCCAAGAAGCTTCAACAACAGAAATGCCATGCTCCAGGTGTTTACCAGGAGATTGTCATGAAGACTATTTAAGAAATTAAATGTTAACCAGGTGTGGTAGTGCATGACTATAATCCCAGTTCTTGGGAGGCTGAGACAGGAGGATCACAGGTTCAAAGCCAGCCTCAGCAACTTAGCGTGGCTCTCAGCAACTTAGCATGACCCTGTTTCCAAATTCAAAACTAAAAAAATAGAGCTGGGGGTATAGGTTGAAGGTACTATGTCCCTGTGTTCAATCCCCAGCAACCATAACAACAACAAAGAATGTCAATGCAACCCCATTCTGATCCTGGGAGAGGGAAACATAAAGATGAACCATTGGTTTGTGAAAAACTATTACTAGAATCTATTTAAGTTATTTGTATAAAATTATATTTTTAATGTTTGATATGTTTTGATGTGGGTATTCTCAATTAGTACATTTTACAAACTGCCATGGATCATGTACTTTATTGAAAGGGGCCTGAGTTTAGGGAGGAAATGTCATCTTTATGAAGTTACCAGGGCTACTCTTACTAATTGCATGAACATCGCAAAGGGGGTTTTGGATTCTATCATTTTCGGTCAATTAAACTCACATTTTCTTTTTAAACAAAGAAAATGTTTCAAAAAATGAATCAATATTTGAAAGTAATCATAAGAATACAACAAAAATTATCAAGAAAAGGGCAGAGCCAAAATTTACATTCCAAATAAATGTCTTAGCTTCAGTAAAAGCAAAACGGTGATAAATTTGATTATATGTTCACAGTCAAAAATAGCGATAAAATTATGTGAAATTCAGAGTTGAATCAATTGTCATCAATGATTAACCTTGCCTAACATTTATTGTGCTTTGGTATAATGGTTAATGATGCTAATGGAATCACTAGAGTAATAAAAATTTTAAAACATTCAAAATAGGAAAGCAACCTAATTTTTTTCTGCAATGATTAAAGCTGTTCAAAAATGCAATGTGGAATTTTAAAAGTTCAACAGATACCATGTAACATTTAGACTTTTTAAAAAATTTTTCATATTAATCCAGGAATAGGTTAAGGAGAGGATACCACTTATATGTTGGGAAGATGCTTTTGTGATTACTAACTTAAAACTAAATTAAAAAAATATATTCTTTCTTACTTAAAAAAAGACCCAACTAATACTTGAACAATTGGTATGCTAGGAAAAATATTTTATTTCTCAGCAAATATGCTTTTTTGTGTGCATGTAATCTAAGAAGTGTTTTTCCACTCAGGAATTATACTTGCTTGACTTTGCCACAATCATTGAGTTTTTTTAAAGCCATTTACTTTATTTTAGGCAAGTTTGTCATTTATTTCTCAATATTTTTATATTATTGGGGTGAAATTTATGTGATCTCAATTTGCAAGTCTAAAAGTTCATTGATCCATTTAGCTTGAAGTGTTATTCACCCCACTTTTCTATATCAGATGCTATCTTTGCCTATTAATTGAGGTACATTAAAATGGTATCTTCTGATCTCATATTCCTTCAAAGCCTCTCTCTTTTCTTGGGGGTGTGGTCCTAGGGATTTAATCCAGTGGTGTTTTGTCTCTGAGCTATACCCCCAGTCCTCTTTAGTGTTTGATTTGAAAAACGATCTTACTAGGTTGCTGAAGCCGGTCTTGAACCTACAATCTTCTTGTCACAGCCTCCAAAGTCCTGCGATTACAGACATGCACCATCATTCCCAGTTAAAGCTTCACTTCTTATAAGTCTCATGATATAAGCATTTCTATTAAATAAAATTTATATAAATATATATCGACATACTTAACCATGTTTTATAAGAATTTAGTGTTTTTATACTTTTATTGGTGCATTATAGTCTCATATCATGTAGTTCATAATCATAGTGACATACATGTACACAGCACTTGGTGGGCTTTCCCCTGGCTCCCTCTCCACTCCCCCTTTTCCCTATATAGCTATAATATTGAGATTAACATTGATATTCTCACATATGTACATAATGTCAGTGGAAGTGTTTCCTTCATTAATTCTCCCTCTCCACTCCCTGTCCCCAGACCACCTACCTTGCTCCACTGGGGTTTCTCCTCCATTATCTAAAGTCCCTTTTGTATTCAAATCACTCCTTAACTTCCACATATGAGAGAAAACTCATGACCCTTCACTTTCTGTGACTGGCTAATTTCACTTAACATAATGTTCTGCAGGTCCATTCTGTTTCTTGCAAATGATATAATTTTGTTCTTTATTCTGAGTAGAATTACATTGTGTGTATATCCCACATTTTTAACTGAAATTAGATAAAACTATGTGTCCATTGGAAAACAAATAGTCTTACAATAGTACCTTGAGAAATCTATAACTTCTCCTAACTTTGTCTCTGGTTGTTACATGCCTTCTTCATGAAAATGCACACTGATTTTCATGCCCAGCCACAAAGACTCACAGACATAGTCTGTTGCTTCTGTCACTTTAAAATTAATTTGCCACTTTAAAAAATATTGTTCATTTATTAAGAGCATGAATGATTTGAAAATGCTGTTCTGTCTTTAAAATTGTTTTATTTACCTTTGGAAAGTAATTTACTCACAAGTAGCATGTAATATATTCAACATCTGGCACAGTATCATAGATGTTGCAATTTTCTGTGCACTAAGGAAATGATTGGTCTTATCATCTTTGAAAGCAGCTTCACTTAGAATAGCAGGAACACCCTAGAGACAATCTTTCTGAGTAAGCATAATGGATCCAAGTATGCTATCTTTATATTTGAAGATTGCTCTGCTTGCATTACACAAGCAGCAAATACTCAATGTGGTCAAAATCAAAATGGAAGTTGGTATATTTTATTCTTTTCATGTTTGAATCTGTCTTTATAAGTTATTTTTTCTTATTGAATTTATGATAGAGTTAATTGGCTCATCTGGAAATACCACTTACAGCATGCTAAGTTTGCTCTTGTTGAGGCAAATCTTTTAAACTCCATAAAGAAGTAAAGTAAACCTTTTTTGCTGGTTTATCTCTTTTTATATGTTAGTGTATACGTGTGTGTGTATGTGTGTGTGTGTATGTGTGTGTATCTTAGTTCATAAATGGCCATAAGAAAACTATATGGTTTATAATTTGATTTCTAGTGAGAACAGCATTTAGCTTTTTTGGGAGCTTTATTAAAATTTAGATATTAAATTCTCACTTTATTGGATAGGCTACAAAATGGTTTACTGATGCAGCTGCTATCATAGATAAATTTATAAGCAGGTTTGGTTTTGAGAATTTCTTCAAACTTGGCATAATTACTTTGCATAATGATATCTCATTTCTTCAGGGTTCCTGGACCAGGTGTTAGCAAATTTTGTTATAAACCAAACCTCTTCTGGTTAGCTGGGTAACCTTGTACAGGTGTTTCAACTACTACCGTATGAAATAATGCTTGCCTTCTTAAACAAAGAGTGTATGTTGAATTTATAGAGGAGAAGTGGTATTTTAATTAAGAAAGAGACAAAGATCATTTTTAGCAAGGCTATAGATAGAGCAGTAGGCACATACATTGTTGTTGCATGTTTTATCTTTTTAATTCAGCTTCCTAGCTTTTACAAGATCACATTAACAGGAAGAAAGACTCAGCAGCTAAAAATATACTATAGGTTCATTCCTTTTTAAGCAGTTGGAGCTACTACTACTTATATTTTACTAGTGTTGTTCTAGTTCATGAATGTAGGAAGGACTTGATTTATCAATATGTGAACTGGGAGCAGTTGAAATCCCCTCTTTTCTCCAAACCACCTCAACACTCTGGCCCAGCACACTCTCTCCCTACCAGAACTCGCACTTCCCCTAAAATACTCCTCTCACAAAACGCTCCTCCCAAATCCCCGTCATCTCTGTGGGAGCCATTTAGAGATCAAAACAACATGAAAAAAAGAGAAACAGAAAGAAACAAAACAAAAGGAAAACTTGAAGTTTAAAACTCTCAATGTACATACACAAACCTATAAGACTCAATCACTATCCGGAGCATGAAGGGGAGGGAAGGGGGAGGGAATGGGGTGGGATTGGAGGGAGGGCTGAATGTGCAATGTGTGCATGTATGATGTTCATACCCTGACATATATCAAAATATATAATTACAATGCACCAATAAATGAACATAAAAAAACCTCTCAATGTAGATAAGAGGTTAAGAATGTTTAAAATCAGGTACAACATAGGTATTAAACTCTGAGTAAGCTCATACAACTGTCTGCAGGAAAAAAAAATCTGCCCAATATTTCTCAAATTCTTTTACCTTCCTTCTTTACACTTCTTTTTAATGAGAAAATGCACACACATTGGAATGTTGGAAGGGCAGTCTGTTCTGGGCCCTTTGAACTTCTATATCTTTGTGTGCAAAGGGCTGCCCTGATCACCACTTTCTATAAAAGGGGCAAGTTTTCTGAGCTGAATTGCAAAGCCTACAAGTATGTGTCCACTACATATCTGCAACCACTAGGCCAACCTGAGACTTAGAGACACATAAACTGAGGTAACTCTGCTGATCCTCATGACATTTGCTATGCTCTGTATAACAAGCTGCCTTGTTTGATCCTTTTAACTATTATTGTCTACTTTATTTATTTATTTATTTGGTACAGGGGACAGGACAAAGGGGTGCTCTACCACTGAGCTACATCCTGGGCCCTATTTAAGTTTTATTTTGTGGTAGGGTCTCACTAAATTGCCTTGAACTTGTGACACTCTTGCCTCAGTTTCCTAAGTTGCTTGGATTATAGGTGTGTGCCGCTGCACCCAGCTTCATTTTCTACTTTCAATACTTCTGGGATTGTAGTTGGTTTACACCATACCATTCAGGTTGACGCCAGTATTCTTTTTCTAACAATAAATGAAGAAGAACATTCCAAGTAGGAGTACTGATCTATCAGTCTTTCATAAATTGGAGAAAATTCCCCCAATTTACTTACTTATCTATTAACTTGATGTTTTAGTCTGCATCCTCAATCCAAAGACAGGGTCCATGAATCTCAGGGCATGGCGGTAGGAAGCAGAGAGAGGGAGAGTGCAAGGATTTGCTCTCACAACATGGAGGTCAGAAACAGAGGGAGAGAAAGCAAGCAAGATAATTCCAAGATACAAGCACAATCCCTAAGACCACACACCCAGGGACATACCTTCTCTACCCATACCCCATCAGACTAGGTTGCCACCCAGATAAATCACTGATGAGGTTACAACCCTCATGACTTAACTATATCAACCTTGAGCTCTTCAGGGGTCACTCTATATCTGACCATAACACTTGATCATTTATTTTTCTGGCCAAAAGTAATTGGTATTTTGACAAATAATACAGAGAAAATAAACCGTAACCCTGGAGATTCTATTTTTATTTTCACTGTGATGTCAAAAAGAATAAATTTGGGTAGCATAAGAACACTGTATGCTTGTGAGTATAGGGGATCAATTATATGGAAACATAACATATATAGACATAACAAATAAAAATACATATTTCACATACTTTAACGCCTTACATAAGCCTAGCCCTATACATAGGAAAATGTGAAAATATCTGGGATCTTCTTCCTCTTCTCTGTTCTTGGATGAAACACTATTCCCAGGGAAAAAATGATCATGTAGTTACTGCAAGTGCCATTCAAATACAAGTAAAACACATCCCAAACATAAGTTGTGTCAACTGTTTCAAGCAGCCAAATTACCATTTTCTCTCACTGGAGAAGTAAAACAGAATCCTAACTATCCTTCCCTTCTTCAGATGTGTCCCCTCCATATATTCTCCATCCTTGAGGCAGATTGTTCTTTGCAAACAAAAATATAAATCTAATCTTTATACACTCTTGCTGAAATCTTTCCAATAGTCAAGGTAATATTCAAACTCCTTACAAAGCAGCTATAATCATTTTGCATTTATGTGCTAATTACCATCATACATATCTCATGTATTGAGCTGAGTGTGCATATATATGTATATGTGTGTCTATATGCTTGTATATGTGTGTGTGTGTGTGTGTGTGTGTGTGTGTGTGTGTGTATAGCTGGTACAGTTGATTATGTAGTATGTATATATTCAATATGCTTAGTGTTTAGTAGCTGGTCTAAGCATTTTTCCAAAATAATATCATTTTACTCCTAATTGTATTTTATGAAGCACTGAGAGTTAATCTGAATGCTTCTTGACACTCGTTTTCTTTTGAATTTTTAACCATTCCAGTATGTGTGTAGACATTTTAACAAACTATGTGTAGAACATAATCAGCTGGAATGAAAACATTATTGAATCAACAATATTTAATAACTGTTATTTATTGAATCAGGCTTAATAGACTCACACAAGTTGCATATGTGAAGAGCCCAATACCAAAGTTACTTTTACAAGTTTTTAATTAAACTCTGAAAATCAAGGGCCAAATGTGCTAAGATTCTCGGCACTCAGTAATCAAAGAGGTTAGACAATAACTTTATTCACTGAAACACATTTTAACACATTACACACATACTTGGGATATACCACCTATTTTATTCTAGCTCTCCCTACTAAACACACGATCTAGACAACCTCTACGCCTTATTCCGGTGTGGCACCACAAACCAGTTGCCACCCCATCTGTGGGTGTACCCTTCATCACACTGAGCTACATCCCCTACTTTTGCCTGCACTCTGCCAACCCCATTCCTGTGGATGCCCTCAACTCAGACGCTCCGCTTCCAACCCTGGGCAGCCCCTCTTATTCTGCCTAAACCTTGTTGCCGTGCTCTGGCCACAGAGTCTCTCCCTTCTGCTCCAGAACATAGATGTCTATCTGTGTCTTGTATGTCTTATTTTGACCTGCATTTCTCCTACCCTCAAATCCTCAATTATTTAACTATGTAATGTGTATAGGAAATAGTATTATCTTTCACTACTTTCCCTTCACCCTTCTGTCTTGCTTTTTCTCTCAACAAACCCCACCCCCCCACACACACACACCATCTTGTTTCACCTTCCTCCCTCTCCATTCTCTTTCCCTTCCCTTGTAGAACAATTAGGACGAAATGCCATTAGGGATACTCTAGCAGATATCTATGTCCTAGAGTGAGGATAGACAGACTTAAGGTAGTGCCTTCAGGTTTATCCATGGTGTTACAAATGACAGGATCTCATTCTATTTTATGGCTGAGTAGTATTCTATTGTGTATATGACGCTTAATGATATTATCACATTGCACATTACTTAAAATCCATGATGTACTATAAAGAAGAATGATATGCCTATTGTTATACATACATACTCCACCTAAGAACATGGTCTTTTTTCTTTCTTTGTTTTTGGTACTGGGGATTGAATCTAGGGGTGTTCTTTCTCCAAGCTACACCCCAGGCCTTTTTGATTTTTATTTTGAAACAGGGTATTGCTAAGTTATTGAGGGTCTCACTAAGTTGCTGAAGCTGGCCTCCAATCCGTCATCCTTCTGGCTCAGCCAGGATTATAATGTATGATATCACACCAAGGTAAGACATGGTCTTTTATGTAAAGACAATAGATACCTATCTAGAAGAACCAAGATATCATTTTTATTTGATATATCAGGTTTTTCATATAATTTATTTTTCTTAAGAGATGGAGTCTCACAATATTGGCCAGACTGGATTCAAACTCCTGTGTTAAGGTCATCATCTTTTCTCAGCCTCCTGAGTAGCTGGAACTTCAGATGTATGCTACCACCTCCAGCTATTATATATAAAAATTTTATTAATATATACTGATCAAAGAGGAGAAAACAATCTTTATCCATTTGATCCATTATAGCCTATGACTTAAATACAAAGCAAATGGAGGAGGAAATATGCACTGAGATTTTTCATGTCTGTGGAGATGAGACTCTCTGGAGAGCTATGGCCAGATCCAGTGAGCTTGTCAGTATGGGGAGTCAGGACTTTGAGCTTCCACTGCCATTCTGACAGGGTCTATTTTTCCCCTGGGTGATTCCCTCGAGAAGAAAAGTAAAGAAGGAGAAAGAAGTGAGCAACCAGGAAAGGAGAAATGGCAGTTCCATTGGGACAAATCTGAGAGCATTTTATTACCTGTCTCCAACTCTGAGGGCATGCTTTCTAAAGGGCCTGCCCTAGGGAATGAGGGAGCAACGTGTCCTGATGAGGATTTATCTGTTGGGTCTAGGAAAGGTCAAAACTATCGTGATGCTGCTAAGGACAGTCTTGCAATGCTGGTTAGTCCTGTAGCCAAATAATAACGAGACAAATTGTAGCTCTTCAAGTGCAAGACAAAGAAGAAGACAAGTGGCAATGGATCTGAACGAACTAAACAGTGGGCATTTGATTTAAAAAAAATGCTGTCCAGAAATTTGCAGAGTCCAAGTATAAGATGTTATATTGCTTTCTTGATGACGTATTTCAAATTTCACTTGTTCTATATGTTGTTGATAAAGTGATGGCAAGATGGTATACTGTCCAGTGGAGTTTGAAAAATATTTAGTACTAGAACTAAGTAAGTACTAGTACTAAGATTATTGCTGGCTTATGAAGTTTTCATGGTTGCATGGGAATAATCTTGCAAAGAGCTCATTTCCCCACTTATTTGGGGATTTTGCTAATCTAAATGATGAGAAAGGCTTTTGTTATTGTGTACATAACTTTATTATTTTTGAGTTTAAACAACTTTTCACACGTTTGAGAAATATTTGTGAGCAGGGTATGGTGACACATGTCTGTAATCTCTATACTTGGGAGGCTGAGACAGGAGGATCACAGGTTTGAGACCAGCCTCAGCAACTTAGTGAGACCCTCAGCAACTTAGCAAGACCCTGTTTCAAAATAAAAAATAAAAGGGTTAGGGGGTGTAACTCAGAGGTAGAATGCCCCTGGGTTCAATACCCAGTACCAAAAAAAAGAAAAGAAAAAGAAAAATATTTGTGCATATTTTGTGAATTGTATTTTCATGTTTTTGGCCAATTTCCAATCAGTTTTGGAGGGCATTATTTGTTTTCATTTCTCCTTTTTCTCATGTAAAAGAGATTGTATTATTCTACTCTGGCTGTTTAACAAAATTCCACAAACTGTGTGACTTAAAGAATAGATATGCATTTTCTCACAGTTTGGGGATTGAAGTTCACGATCAAGGTATTGGCAGGTGCAGTTCCTGCAGTCCTCTCTCCTGGGCTTTGCCCTGGCTGCCTTCTCCCTGTGTTCTCACTTGGCCTTTGTTCTGTGCTTATACATCTCTGGTTTGTCTCTGTATGTCTGAATGTCTTCTTCTTCTTTTTCTTTTCTTTTTTTTTTTTTAATAAGGACGCAAATCAGATTAGATTAGGGCTAGCCCTAATTTTCACATTTTTAACTTAATTACCTTTTTAAAAGTCCTATCTTCAATAGTGTCACATTTCGAGGTATCTATTGGGTCTAGGAAAGATGGAAACTATCTTGATACAAGGTAAAGATGGTTAAGACTTCAACATGGGGATGAGGGGACATAATTTAGTCGATAACAGAGACTAATTTTTGTCTTTCATATAGATATTTTACAATAATTAATATTTACATTTGATATTGCTTATGATCTCCCACAAGTATGTTCTCGATGTTGGTGTTTGTCAGCCATAAAACCTAGATAAATGTTTCTAAACTATATGATTAATACCTGTGTTATATGTGTATGTGTGCATATAGAAACAAAAATCTGAGAAAATAAAGTTTATATATTTCTTAATTTTTGAAGTCTCTCAATGAAAGAAATATACAAGTATAAATTATGCTGTAATACTAAATTGTATGACTTTATTTTCCTAGATCACAGCACATATTACTAGAATGTTATTCCTCTAAGAGGAAGGAGAAAAGTGAAAGCATTACTTGATAAGGTATAAAAAAATATGTGTACATCAAAAAACTTAGCAATTAGACCTAAAGAGATTTTATTTAAATTTTGGACAATGTGGAAAATAGAACTCAGATTAAATTATGCATAGTGTATGTCCATTAAAAAAACCCTAATGGTGCCGGGCGTGGTGGCGCACGCTTGTAATCCCAGTACTTTGGGAGGCGGAGACCGGAGGATCCGGGTTCGCGGCCAGCCTCAGCACTCTCGCTCTCTCTCTCTCTCCCTGTCTCTCTCTCTCTCTCTCTCTACCTAGTGAGGCCCTCCACAACTTCGTGAGACCCGGTTTCAAAATAAAGTATAAAAAATAGGGCCGGGGGTGTAGCGCGGAGGTAGAACGCCCCTGTGTTCAATCCCCGGTACTGCAAAAAAAAAAAAAACCCTAATGGTGAAGATTAAATCTATTAATTCTAAAAAACACTATAGTAATAAAAATATTTAAAATTAATTTGGCTTTTCATAATATTTATAAATTAATTATAAGTGTTAATATTAGCAAAGTGAGCCTGGAAATATTAATATGTAAGGGAATGTCCCATTGTAGGGAAATTGTATCTTGATGGATTCATCAAAAGAATAGAGCAATGAAAGAAAATAAGGAATGATTTCTAAAAATGATGGTCTGAAAGCTAGAAATTGAGAAAATAGCTTAAGCCCTTTCTGACCTTGTCTTTGACTACCTCTTCAATATCATTGCACACCGTTATTCCTAGTGTCCTATATGCCAGCAATGGCCAAATGTTTGCATTTTCCCTAAAGGGTGTATCTTTTTACATCTATGTGTATTTTGTCCTTCTGTCTCCTTTCTGTCACCCTTGGATTAGCAAACAATTCTCTTCATTAGTGACTCAAGCGTTATCACTGAAACATTTTCTATGTGAGCAGTATTTCCCTACAGATTTTGTGCCCATGGCCCCTTATGTAGAGTTTGCCTTGAAGTGTAGCATTTGTTCACATGTGCTCAGTCTTTTATACTGGGTGTGTTTTTATTTCCCCAGTGTCTGAACAAGAGTATACCTAAAGGAAGCACGCAAAAGCAATCTACTGAATGAATGAACCATGTTCTGTGAAATAATACTTTTTTACTTTTTGTGACTTTGTAAATGGTCAAGGGACATTAACGGCTGAAGTCAGGATCAGGAGTCTTATAAAAGCAGGCAGTTGGTACATATTCTTTAAGTCCATTTCAAACTTAAGGTTCTAAGAATCCCAGCTTATATTCAAATATAATATTAATATTATATGAATAGTTTAGAGTAAATTAGATAAATTATTTTGCTTTTACCTACTTTATCAAAATTTTACATGTTGGATATCTAATTTATTTACAAAGATGTCTGCACATTTCTAATTTTGTGATTTTACTACAATGATAGTTCTTTGTAATCATCTAAAATGCAACACCTCAGAAGGTGCCTTTAGTGTAAATGTATTTTTAACACACATTTTCATAAATACTGTAAATTCATGTTTATCAGATTAATTTTCCCAATGAAACACATAAAACATATTGTGTAAGAATTGTAATTTCACTGTGTTCATTTAATTAAATAAATTAGTGATTACCCCTTTAACATGATGACTCTACTTTTATAATTAAATTGGGAAACTTTCAGATGTAAAAAATAAAAATAAAAATGGGATATATTAAAATATACAGAAAGATGGTAAGAATTAATTTTAATTTTATACTTTATCTGTTGATTTAGATTTACAAATGTATATCATGATACTCTATATCAATGTATTTTACTTTTTGGTATAATACATTAGAAATAAAAGAAAAATCTCCACAGGTATTAACTGTGTGAATGGATACATCATGATCATAATTTTTAAGAAACATTACTCTAGGAAATAAAGTCCTGCTAACTAATACTGAGCAATGTAGAAATGCTGAAAATAACATTTATAATCAATTTAGTATCAAATATTTTAACTACACCAAGTCACATTTAAAAAATAATTATTTAAGCCAGGCATGGAGGTGTACACCTGTAATCCCAGTAGTTGGGAGGCAGAGACAGGTGGATTGCAGGTTCAAGGCCAGCCTTAGCTACTTAACAAGGCACTCAGCAACTTACAGAAACTCTGTTTGAAGAGAAAAAATAAAATAGGGCTGGGGGTATAGTTCAGAGTTAGAATGCCCCCAGGTTCAATCACCAATACCAAAATAATAATAATTAGTAATAATAATAATAATAATAATAATTTACCAATGAATTAGAATTTTAAAACATGGAGAGCTATACACTTTGTCTTAACTACAAATCTACAGGTTTACAAATAAGCAACAATACCAAGAAACTGATGTGTGAGATTAAAGAGAATTAACAAGCAAGACCTATTTCCATTGCACAAAAAGAAAAACGAGGAAACTAATCGACTCTTTCACTGTTGAATAGAAAGCGTGTCACATTTTCAAAAGCGCTTTGCTACATTTGGTACAGTAATCTCCATCAAGGGGCAAATTGGCTTTCCTTTTACAGACCATTACCAGCCACAATTCAGCCAATGGGACTTGAGAGAAAATACGGGTAGAATAGTCTTTGAATTCTGGCTTTGATTTGTGTCAAGATTGTAAAAGATCTGAACAAAAAGTTAACAGATAAAAGTTACTTTCTTATCTGTGACTCATATTTACTAATACTAGTAATTTAAAAATCCCAAGTAAGGTAAAATTAATTTTTGGAAAGTATTTGTTTATAAATAAATGAAGGTAGAATGTATTTTTGCATTAAATAATCTTAAAATAGGGTTTTTAAAAATTATTAGGAAAATTATTTCTAATATAAAAATATTAGTTTAAAAATAATGGTCATTACTCTTAGAATATTAAAAATGGTTTAATTTTGAAAAAGGACTGGGGTTGTAGATCAGAGGCAGAATGGTTCAATCTCCAGTACCAGAAAAATAAATAAATAAATGCAGTTATACTCTGTTGTAGAATGCTTCATGAATCACCCCATAATGTATATTCTTTTCTGCATGATTCCTCAAATGAAGATGAACACGCAAGGATAATGCTTCTGTTCCCTGTATCAAGTAACAGGACTTGAATATTCAAGAGTCTCTTTTCATTCATATGTTGAGAGCCTCAGCTGGGATGGTTGCAACATCTGAGGCATGTATTTTTCTCCAGGTGGATTCGCCAATAGGATTGCTGGATATCTACATAGTAGTTTAGAATATCAAGAACATTCAGGATACAAACCCAAGCCTCTGATTCATGTTTGCTAATTTCACATTGGTCAAATCAAATCTCATGGCCAACTTGAGTTCTTATGAGAGAAGACTACAAGGTTGCAGATACCAAAATATATGGCTTTTAAGACAATCGATGTAATTATTTGCCACTTGCCTGGTTGTAAAATAAAAGGCAATGTAACTAAATTTATGATAATTATAATATGTAATAATGGACACAATGGTAAAAATTAAACTTGGCTTTATGTCCTCATATACAGTGTGTCAAGATTTATCAACAGAGCATTTTATGCAATGCCTCACTCAAGATTATGCAATATATTTTGAGACTATTAGTCTCTTATTCATTTACTCAATTATAAATGAGTATCTAATTGTACCTGTTATTGAAAATTATAATTCAATGAAGAATTATATAATATGGATATAAGGTTAAATATTTGCTATATTACTTACCATCACTGTCTCCTTGGATAATTTACCTTTCTAAACTCAAACTTTTATATATATAATGGAAAATAGAATATATGAACTATTATAGGGAATATAATTAATATATTCAAATGTTCAGACAAATTGTCTATAACAGATCTGGAAGACCTATAGCTTGAATTGATACTAGGAGAAAGAAACAATACAGTGTATTATCTCATATGGCTTTTTATATTTTCTAGGCTTTCATATACCTTCACTATCTTGCACTCAAAGCACACACATGTACACAGTCAAATGTACCATACAGTTAACTTAGTTTTTTTAGTGAAATTAACATCTAACTTGACAAACAGTATAGATGACACATTATGAAGAAAATTTAATTGAATATTTTTTCTGTGCTGCTATTATCTGATCCAACCTTACCAAACATTAGAAACATAAAAAACAAACATTAGAAAAGAATAAAATATAATGTTAAAGTGTGTATTCTTATTGGGGTGTGACTTCATATTCTTTACAGCTATCCAAAATTTTAAAAAGGATCCCTCAAATTCACATTTAATAACTCTACTCATGGCTATATATTTATTTTCTCATTGTGTTGCAATATTAAGCTTGAGTATCATCAGATATTTTCATAAGAACCTGAATTTCTAATAGGATAAACTAAATCATGCATTGTTTATTTTAAAATTTTATGGACATATGTTGTAAGTTGTTTACTGTTACTTTTTTTTCCTCTCTTCATTCCTCAGCCATTTGGCCTAGGACCCAAATAAACAACCAAAATCCAAAATAACAATTTTACTCAAAATATTTAAAATGTGTTTTGGAAAGAAAATGATAGGACCAGGTGGTGAGTGGGTCCTGAAATAATTTCCTCATTCACATTCACAATAAATATGTTTTGGAGACAGATAAGATTTTTAGAATACAATAGTTCCTCTCCAATGATTTTTCTTTAAAAATGGAGACCATATGTAAATTAGGGAGAAAAAAAAGAAATGTTTTTATACCAACTTAAGTATAAAATGATAATAATTTAATATTGCTAACATATAGTATTATAATTCTATTACAATAGTAATTGCAGGAAAAATCACTAGGTCTCAGCATTGTTGTACACTCTTTCATGTCATATATTATTTATAATTCCTGAAAATGCTAGGAAATATGCATGGTACTTTTTTTCCCAATATTATGGATGAAGAATGGTTAAATAACTTTTTGCAGTCAATTATACTATTTAGTAGGATAGTTGGCAATAGTTTACAGCAATATTCCAAGTAATAGGATTAGTGTTGGCATGGCTTTGGTTGCTAAGTGTTTTATAAAGTGAGTGCAACCAATAGCTAAAGGAAGGAATTCATATTGATAGGATCAAGGATAAACAAAAACAAGAAAAAGGAACAAGGTCTCCTCCAGGGGATCATTGCTCATGCCTCAGTGGTGCTAAATAGTATCCAAAAGATCTAAACCAAGTATACTGGCATCTGATGTAGTGGGTGAGCAGAGTCTGTGTGTAGTGAGGTACATAGGGGCACAGAGAATGAGTAGATATTACAGCACCTAAAAAAAAAAAAATATATATATATATATGCATATATATATATACAAATATTTTATATTCACTACATGTATTTTGAAACAACCAAGTGGTAGGCAAAGGCTGCCTTTATAAGATGGTTTCAAAGAATAAGTGAAGCTAAACTTAAAAGTAGAAATGAATATTTACTATAATTGGATGAGATGGTAAATAAAAGTAAATCTAGTAATATATTTATATTATATGTACTGAAATGAGGTGAATAAAAGTGAATATTGTCAAGACAAGATTTATTAATACCCTAGCACAAAAATGTGCCTTATAGATATTTGTGAAACTGAATAAATGTATTACGGAAATTTTTATATCGATAATAATTAAACAAAATAAATAATTGTAGAGAAATGTAATAAAGGGAGACTTCTTAGTTCAATAATTAGATAAGCAAATTATCTATACATGAAATAAATACTTGGACTATTCAAATACTATTAGATTAATGTTGGAGATACATTTAGCGTACAAAAGTACAGTGGCTAAAATGACACACAAATCAACTGCAATTCACAGAAGATGTTTGACATGATCTTCTTTCACTTGATCTAAACAAATTTAATACCAGGACTTTGATTTCAGATGGCTGGAAATGATTGGTTAAATAAGTGTATTAATTTTTATAGGAATTTTAAAATGTTTTTTGTGTTGATTGTTTAGGGGTAGGGTGGAAGGAATGAGAGAAGTGAAAGAGAAAATGTGTGGAAAAGTCTAAATAAATACAGTATAAAATAGTAACATCTTCTATGGTTTAAGTAGCATTGAATTAAAATGTATGAAAAAATATTTCATGAGGGAAGATTCATATTATATGTTCTAAGGTCCTGAATTGAACACAAAGATTCTATAAAAGTTTAAATTAATATTATTGATAAGCCAGATATGCAGTGTGACCTTAATGATAGTCAATAAAATATATTCAAATATGACATAATTATGAAGGTGATAGTTTAGACAAATGCATAATTAAAATTATAAAATATTGATTTAAAATAAAGCAATAGAGGTATATGTTTTCTTTTGTTACAGAACCCATTATCAGAAACAGGAATTTAAAACACAGCTTGATTTAAGCACCACTGTTTCTGTGATTCAAAAGTCTGACATGTTTTAGAGGGTCCTCTGTTCAGGGTTTCATTAAGACTGAAATCAATGTGTTGGCTGAATGCATGTCCATCCGTAGGTCCACGTGGGGAAAGACCTTTCATGCTCACTCAGGTTGTTGCAAAATTAATTTCACATTGGTCATGTAACTAAGGTTTCTAATTTTTACTATATCTTGGTTAGATATCACTCTCATCCTTAGAGAAAATTCTTGTTGGGTTGTTGCCATAGACCTTTCTCTGTAATAGAGCAGTTTTCTCCATTAAGATCGGCAGAAGGATATTTCCCTCATGCTTCACCTGTTTTTAAAGGTCTCAACTGAGTGGGTCAGCCCAACCCAGAATAATCTCCCTTTTGATTAAAAAGTAACTGAGTCATAGGGACAATATCTAATGTTTAAGAAAAACATCATGTGTGCATGTATGATGTTGATACCCTGACATATATCAAAATGTATAATTACAATGCACCAATAAATAAAAAAAGAAAAACATCAAAGACTGAAAAAAACACAATTATTTGACCTCATTAAAATATACAGAACATTTACAATCCCACCAACAGTATATGAGTATCCCTTACAATATATAAATCAGCATGGAGGTTCCTCAAAAGACAAGGAATGAAACCACCATATGTCCCAGCTATGATACTCCTTGGTATCTTTCCAAAAGAATTAAAATTAGAATACTATAGTGATACATGTATTCCCATTTTTAAAGTAGCACTATTCACAATAGCCGAATTATGGAACCAACCTCGGTGCCCAATAATAGACGAATGGAGGATATTAAAACATATGCCCCACAAATAAAGCCATGATAAAAAGAAAACTTACAACTCTTGATATTTATATTAATAAATACAGGATAAAATTCAACCAACTATGAATCCATTTTAAGAAAAAATAAAAAGACTGCCAACTAATCAAAAGGAAAATAAAATGCAGAAGTTAATACAATCAAAGTATGAAGAACTAAAGTGACTCAAACAAGCCAAAATTTGATGTATTGCAAAGAAAGATAAATTAATAAATGACTGCCAAAAATATATTTTAAAAATGAGAAAGGTGGCATAAAGAACCAATATTAGGAAAGAAAAATGTTTGATTGAATATGGGATAAAATAATTGAAATTATTGTTAGAAAGTCATATAGGGGCAAGTTTATTGAGGTTCCTTCAGGTTGGAATAAGAAATTGGGGTTTCCCTATATACAGGGTCTGAAGAAATGTAGATAAAAGAACATTTAGGAACCTTACTGAAACTGCTATTAAATATGTCAAAGAAAAATTCAAAATTCTTCAAAAGGCACTATATAAAAGACTTAGTAAAGAGCTGAATATTAAAGTTGGGGAAACGGAACAATGGAAAATAATTCTAAATCTTTAAACCTATTAATAGGATATCTACATATTAATTCAGAAGACCATTTAGAACCAGAGAAGAGATATGCAGATAGAAAATTGGTGGAGACAGTCAATTTGGAACATAAGAAACTAAAGGTTTCTGTACATTCTAGTGAAGTTCACATAAGCAGCTGAAAGTGAGGTTTGTACCTAAACATTTTCAAGTTACTGTAGCTGTTTGAATTACAGCTCTTAAATTTCTCTTGAGAGTGATTAAATAGTGTGACTTAGTTTAGCAAGTTTGGATAGGGAGGGATCCTTTGTTTTCTGAATGTATTTGATCTCTGAGTATAAAACACCAGTAGGAAAAGGACAAGGACAAGCTGTGATGGTACTATGAAGGAAGTAAAATCACCCAGTATTCAGGTATGTAGTAATAAAAAAAAAAGCATTGTGGAAAAAAAACTAGGGATTTCTGAACTTAATGTGACAAACAACAAAAGAGGAGAGTTTAAAAGAAAATGAGAATAAGCTCTCTGAGGAGTAGAATGTGGTAATGACGGCTCAGAAAAGAGTGAAATGATGTAATACATCAAGTTAACTGCCCATGTGTGCGAGGATAAGCTCAGGAACTACAGAAGAATTTGAAGTGACAGATTTAAGACAACTTTAAAAGCTAACATAAAAGGAGGACTAAGAGTTGGAAATTAATCTTATTTTTTTGTTTGCATGATAACTGGATAGCATCACCACTTATGAGAAACAAGAATATAGGTGATAGAGTTTTTATTTTATTTTAGGGGAAATATGAGAAGTTTTGCTTAGGATATGTATATAATTTGAAATAAGCACTTAAAAAACAGGTGTGTGTGTGTGTGTGTGTGTGTGTGTGTGTGTGTGTGTGTGTGTGTTTTACTGGAGATTGAATCCAGGAGTATTTTACCTCCAACCTACACCCCAAAGTTGCTGAATCTAGTCTCTCTGATCCTCCTGTCTCAGCCTCCTAAGTACTGGGATTACAGGCCTGTACCACTATACCCCACTAAAACACAGGATTTTGAGTGTTTATTATTGGGATTTGGGAAAGAAGTCTGGGCAAACACTATCAAGGGCCAGTGTATTAGTCAGCTTTTGCCTGTGCATGAGCTTCATAGGCCTGCTATGCCATGGTTACAAACTGAGTGGCTTAAAACAAAGAAATGTATTCCCTTCAGTTCTAGTGGATAGAACTCTAAAACTAAGGGTTGACAGGGTCATCCTAACTCTGAAGCTAGGCTCGGATCCTTCTTTGCCTCTTCTAATTTTTAGTAAATGAAGCCATTCCCAAATAAAATCATATTATGGGGCATTGGCATCATTGGCATCCAACATATTATTTTGGGAGACATAATTAAACAAGTAATAGCTAAATTTTAGATTGTGTGCTAATAGTCAATAAAATTTCCTTTTAGACTTTTCTTTTTGTTTTTGTTTGACTTACTTGAGGGTATCTTGACCTTCTCTTTCTCTTTCTATGGCAGAGCAACACTTTTAGTTTAATTTCTCTAAGTCTTTTGTCCTGGTTTCAGGATTTGTGCAGACTCAACTAAATCAATTTAGATATTTAGCAAAAAAACCTCATGGTGAGAGTTTAGACTTGGTCTATTTCTGAAGTTAAGTGGTTAGTGACTTTTGACTCTAAATTTGTATCTTTTATTGATTAGTTATGAGTAACAATTGCATCTCTCAACACTAAAAGTCTCTTTCTCGTGTTTAATTTAATTTATGTTTTCCCAATGGCCAGTAATTTTCTCTACTTGTCTCTTTCTTGTGGTAGCAGGTATAATGCTGCCTATCTCACCAATGCACATCAAGAGTTATATTACCAAATTCACTTGATAATATAACTTACATCTACATTACTTGTCTTGACGATATTATCAAATGATTCCGAATAGGAATCATTTTTAAAGATTTTTTAAAGAAGAAATATTTTAAATTTCTTGCATAATGTATAACATGTTTTCATATTTTGTTCTGTCCTCAAAAACTGTGACTGACAATTATGTATATGTAAGACAACAAAATTTTTGGAACCCCTGTAGCTAGAGAAGGAAAAAATCCTAAACAGAATCAGTGAAAGGAAAGTAAACACCTGTAATAAACCCGTTGTTGCTTCTGTACTTCATTACCAATCTCCTCTTATAATAATATTTACAAAAAACACAAAACCTTGAAAATAAGGTATAGGATGCATAATATAGTTCCTTTCTTTGAACCAGTAGGTGTGCAATATGTGTATGTGTGTATGTGTGTGTGTGTGTGTATGTGTGTGATATGATTTGTTTCATATTTTTGTAATTATCTTAATTAAGTAC